>VWZE01025398.1:467614-516368 GCA_013396675.1 Eubucco bourcierii | reverse complement strand
CACGTCCGCTAACACCCAGCAAGGTAGGCATCCGGCCGAGCACAGCGAACCGACCTGCCGGAGGAGCGCGCAGCTCGGCAGGCGCCGGCAGCCATTGTGTGTGCGAGCAGCAAGCAGCGCGCGGCCGAGAGCGCCCTCTGCTGGCTGACCGGCAGGCGCTCTCGGCCGCCTGCCGCCCGCTGCCGGGGCTGCCAGCCTGGCCCCGCCCCGCGCTGTGCGCTCCCGCCCGCGCCGCGTCCATGACGTCGTTCTGCTGCCGGCGCGGCCAGCCCGCGGCTCTCGCTCCAGGGCGGTTGTTGTTATTTACCCCACGCAACGGCCTCGCAGCACCACCCACTGGCACCCTGCCCTCAAAGCTGAGGGGGGCAAAGGGGAGAGAAGGGTCGAGGCTGAGGGTTTTGTTAGTTAAAAATAATAAATTAAAAAAAACCAAAACAACAAACCACAACTCTAAAGTTTTTTTTGTTAGGTTTTTTCAAGTTGGTTTGATTTTTTTTTTTTTGCGGGAAATTCAATTTTTTTATCAGACTGCTCAGGGAGCGTGAGAGAAAAAAAACACACCAACAACTTTACCAGCCCGCCCCGCGGTCGGCCACTGCCGTTCCTCTTACCAGGTTCTCGTAGCTCCGAGGATGCTCCTTGCCCGTCCAGTCCGTACGCTTGGGCAGCAGCTAAGGGAGAAATGAAAAGGACACCCCCGTGAGCGGCTCCCCTCCCCCGCGGAGCCCCCCAGCAGTGCCCGGGATGGGGCGGGGGAAGCGGGAGAGAGCGAGGGAAGGGGGAGGGAGGCCGCAGGCGGGGCGAGCGCCGGGTGCGCGGCGCCGCTTACCTCTTTCTCCGCCACTTCTCGGATCAGGACCTGCAGCAACAACAAAAGAGGGGGGAGAATAAGAAAAGAGAAACGGGTTTAAAAAGAAAAAAAACCGGAGACGTAGGACGAGGCTGCCAGCGGGCCACCCGATCCGCCGCCCGGCGCGGCCACCCCCTCCCCGGCAGGCCCGGCGGCGCCATCCATCCATCCCCTACCTGAGCCGCTTGCTGGCAGGGTCCGTCTTCCAAAAAGCGGGCAATGAGGAAGTAGAGCTCTGAGGGGAAAAGAAGACGCGATGAGGGCTGCAATTCGCCCCTTCCCAGCCAGCTTTTCTTTCTTCCCCCAACCCCGCCGCCCCTCTCCGGCTCCCGCTCGGTNCACTGTTCGTTCACCAGGAAGAGTCTCGGCTCCACCATTCAACCCACGGGCAGGAGGAGGAAACAACAACTCACAGCAACCCGCCGCCAACGCCGCCGCTGCTGCTGCCGACGCCGCCAGCCAGGGCGAGCGAGCGCGATCCCTCCGCCCGGAGAAAAAGTCCCCTCCTCCTTCTCCGCGCCCCCCTCCTCAGTTCTCCCAGCCCCTCGTGCCGCCCCTCCCCCCCGTGCTCCTCAGTCGCTGCCGCCCGGCGGCGGGGGCGGCCTGGTGGGGAAGGCGGGGAGTGGGGTAAACCGACCCCTCTCCCGGCCCCGCCGCCACGGCGGCGGCCCCTGGCGCTGCCTAGCTGAGAGAAGAAGGGACGAGGGCGAGCGCTACGCGTTTATTAGCGGGCGGGCTGAGGCAGAAGATGTCGGAGCAGCAGAGGCGGGGTGGGCGGGAAGGCGGCGGGCTGCAGGCTGAAAGGCGCTTTCTCTGCGAGGTGCAGGCGGCCGGAGCGCGGAGGGATACGACGCACAGGGAGGAGGGGCTGCGGCGGGGCAGCGGCTATTCGTGGCGGCGGTGAGGCTGGAAGTTACCGAGTTTCAGTGGCGCAGAAATGGGAAGCGAGCGAAGCCAAAATGCCCCCGGGGAGCGTGGCCCCGCTGGGGAGGCGGGCTGAGGAAGCCCAGCCTTTCTCTACCCGCTTCTTCTCCGCCTTCGTTCGCTGCTGCGCCCCCATCCCCCGTAGTCAGGCCCCTCCCGGGCGCGGGGCTTTGGCGGCCCCGGGCTCTGTCGGAGCCCGCCGAGGCCCTCGGGGTGCTACAGCTTTGGCATCTACGCCTAATTGCTAGTGTCAGGAGTTGGTTCTTACTCTTGCAACATCCCGCCCGGGGACGCCTTCGTGGCTCGGGTTTGGGCGAAGGGAAATCCCAGCAAGCACCAAACAACCAGAAACGCACTTTTCTCCGCGGCTTGGCAGCCTAGGCAGCTCTGCCCAGCTCTGGGTGTCTAGAGGTGAAGGGCTCGCAGGTGCACTCGCTTTGGAAACTCTCCTTCGAAAGCAAACGACCCCAAACGTCTAATAATGATTTTATTAATTGTTCTTGCCGCCAACCAAACCAGACATGGGGGAATGACGAATCTTCCGCCTTCTAGGAGCGATAGCAAGCGGAGCAGTGTTGTCAACGCGAGGAGAGCCGAGGGATGGTGATGCCTGCAACCTATGGCTGAACTGGAGGTAATTCACTAGCGGATCAATAACGTACCGAAGGTTCCTGAAAGGCTGCAACATTGTAGGAAGCCTGATTAGCGATTAAATCAGTTATTCATTTAAGGTTTGGTAGTTTGATGATACTGAAAAGTGCTGATTTGTGCTGTAACTGTTTCTTTACTGCTTTTACAGTCAAAAGGGAAAAGAAAATAAAAGCAAAGGCCCACTGATAATTACCTTTAAAAGAAAAAAAAAATCCGCGTTGGGTGGGGAAGGGGTTTTAAGGAGCATAATTATTCGTCTTGATGGTTTGTAATGCATCTGCACTTTTTCAGGTTGAGCTGGGGCCTTGCAAGAACGAATGCGTTCGTGGACAATAACGAATTAATTTAGCAGGCATCAATCTAAACAGGGAAATTTGTCACTCCACAATGTTTGTTTTGCCCCCATTAGTAACTAACGCAATGCATGAAGCAAAACCAAAAGTATCTTTGAAATGGTAAACTAGACAAAGAAGATACTTTGTGTGTAAAGGCCCTGAAGCTCTCAACTATGTAACTTTTACCCAAATTCAAAGTAAAGCCTATTTCCGCGGAGATGAGGGGAGGCTGAAGTGAGCATTTTCATATACGTGTGTTTCCAAGGCCCGTGAGCTCGGTGTAGGAGTCTGCTGCTTCAGCTTTGTGCTTGACAACAGTGAGAAAGCTCGATGCAGCCACCCTTCTGCTTCACTGCACAAACGTAACCCTAAAAGGTTGGAGAAAGGAGGCTAAAATGTCACACTTCTGAAAAATCATGTTACCAGAAGTGATGAAAACTAGGTTTGTACAGCAGGTGCCTAGTTGCTCAGCGTTCTGATGTACAATTATCAAATGTCCTAAAAATCATTGAAGTAATCATCTAGCATGTGGTGTGTAATCACTGGGATAAATGTATTTTGTAGAATAGCTTTTTTTTTTTTTTTTTGCTTTTTTTTTTTTTTGAGATGTAAAATTGTGCATACTACATTTGATCAGGTTATCTGTAGTTACACTTTATATATTAAAAAAGGTGTAAGTGTCTCCCTTTGCCCCATTTTTATGACAATAACCACTCTGTGTTTCAGCTTTATTTTAAATCCATGCTTCCAATAACTGAGATGGCAATAAAATCCCATTTACTATCGAATAAAGATTTTTTTTAAAACAAACTTGGCTCAAGTCTTTCCTTAGCAATGTAAAATATGCATTGTAATATCTCTCCTAGGTGGTTCTAACAACAAAGGGCTACATGTATAATGTGATTAACATTTTAATTTCCCTTGATGTTTATGTAAAAGAAAGTATACTTGCATATGACATCACTAAAACGATAAACCAAGGAACAGAGAGATTTTAACAGTTAAAATAATCTGAAAGTACAGGGAAAACCACCTTGAATACATTGAACTTCCCTCTCCTGCCAACTCTTAACTTTTCCTGGTGCAACTTAAAATGCAGCCCACACAATCAAAACGTTCTTGGTGTTTTGACAGTAAAATAAGGACTGTGTCTTTTATTTAGTTTTTGTAGAGCACCAAGCAAAATGGAATCCCAGTCTCTGATGAGCCTGAGTACCGCAGTGCTACGAATAATATTTAATAACAGCTTCTACAAACATCCATTCCACTCCTTTTTACGGGTGAAATCTGATAGGCTTTTTTGTTCTTCTTGTTGGGATTTTTTGGTCTATTTGTGGCTTAAGGTGGAAGTCACAGGGGCCATGAGAGAAGATGTGTAATTATTACTGTGTGGTGATGCATGTTAGAATGAGCCCTAACAATTCCCGCAGCAGTGACAAATATTCCATTAATTTTTCAGAGAGATTTTAAGTGGTTTTTTTCCTTGTTGCAGTTAAATTGAGGATGTTTTGCCACGCATGCAAATATCCCTATCTTTGAATTTTTGCTGTCTTGATCGTTTTGCTTACAAATAATTTCTTTCATGTGCTCTTGCCACCTTGCATTATCCTGAAGTAAAAAAATACATCGGTTCTGCCTTGTCACTGAGGTTTAATGTTTTTGAAGAGATATTTCTACTCCAAAAAGGGCTGCATTAAAAAATGTGCTAGTAATGGAATTATTTTCCTTTTTCAGCTGTAACAACTGTTTGTTAGATTTAAAAATAAAATTTGGAATTATTTTAATCTAGTGATTCGATTGTTCTAACATCTGATAGCTCCACTTACACATTTTGCAAACGCTGTGTCCTGTTATTTCGTGACTTTCAAATGTGAATATTCACACAAGTTTGCTAAAATAATTTTACCCTCCCCACCCCCCAAAAAAAAGGTAAGAATAAAGTTTATTAAATTTTGCTCTTAATAAAGTCCATAAGTAAAACTTGCAGTCAGTTATGGGGTGATTCAAAAGGTTGGTTGGTTGGGTTTTTTTGCCCCTACCTTGGATTTACATCCTTACTTTCTCCTCCCCAGAAAGTGCTATAAGCACCGTAAGTATCCAAATACAGGTATGTTAGAATTGTTTTGAATTACCACTTAGTTTTGACAGATAAAAATACCATATCTCTAGTTTCTTCTTGATTTTTTTTTTCCTGTATCTTGATAGTTTAGGGGGTTCTTACAGAAACAATTACAAGAGAAAAATATCAATTAGTTATGAGTATGGTTTAATAGCTTGCAACCAAGAAAGCTCTTTACTTGAAACCCAATAGTAGAAATTCTTCCCATGAAAACCCCTTCTGCTTCTTGTAAAATTTGGTCTTTCCTTTACAAACTACTGAGGGTTTGTAAATTGTCACCGTAAGTAGATAAATATTTGAAGCATGATACTGGCAGAGAGGAGATGGGTTGAAAGTAACACAAAGCTTTCTTCAGGTTTTGTTGGATGGATTTTTGTGTGTTTGTGTTTTTACCTTAAATGAGAACTATCACCACCAAGTTGCCTTTTTGTGACTGTTGATTCTTACTCTTGAAATCAACCATTAATCTTACAAGGGGAAGGAGTGAGTGATGGTACTTGAGAGACCAGGCAATTTTAAAAATGCTATCATGTCTATTCAAGATCTGCAGAAACAACTTAATTGCTAAAATACAATAGTGTGAGTAAACACCATCTGCAGTTTTAAACAACAACCTACAATTTAAATATCTTCACATCCATTTTTTTAATATACTTGTGTTTTCATGCTTGATGCCAAGAATATATCCTTCCTGCACGCTGCATCTGTTAACCTACCTGAACTTCAGGCAGGGGAGTTCCTTACGGAGCACTGAACCACTATGCACTCTACCCAGAGCAAGTATTAATCATAGACTTGGCAGGGCTGGAAGGGACATCAAGGATCATCCAGTTCCAACCTCACTGCCATGGGCAGGGACACCTCACGCTACATCGGGTTGCCCAAAGCCCCAGCCAGCCTGGTCTTAAAAACCTCCCAGGATGAGTCTTCCGCTCCCTCCCTGGGCAACCTGTTCCAGTGTCTCACCACCCTCATGGTGAAAAACTTCTTCCTAACATCCAATCTGAATCTATCCACTTCTAGTTTTGCTCCATTTCCTCCAGTCCTATCACTACCTGACACCCTAAAAACTAACTGTAGGCCCTCTTCAGATACTGGAAAGCCCCAGTAAGATCTCCTCAGAGCCTTCTCCCCTCCAGATACTGTCTGCTTCAATTCTTTACCTCTGTTTCCTTTTTTTCAGTGCACCCATTACTATAGAATGTGGGTGGGAATCTTCCCATTACAGCCAAAACACACCATTACACCTTTGGCTTGCTTCACCCCGTTGGTGAAAAGCAGTGTAGAATTAGGTGTCCCACTTGCCCAAAGCACCACCAGCATTGACAAATTAATGCTTTATAAAAGCACACAAAGAGATTATCCTCTGAGGAGTGTGTTTCTAGGTGTTCTGCTGATGCACAGCTTGGAGAGTAAAGCAAAATCAAGGAACTTAATGAAGACAACAGTCATTTTCATGTAAAAATAAGTAATAAACTGCAAAGCTACTATCAAGCTTCTGGAAGTAGACCTATACATCATTTATAAATGGTTAACACTCACCCACTGACCCTAAAAACATTTCTGCTTTGAGAAGTAAATGAGTCTGGTTAAACTTCATCCAATGACCCTAAAATCATCTTGAGTTAGTTGTTACCTAAATAAATATCAATTATGCCAACCACGACATTCTTTCAGTTTCACTATTACATCTCCAAGTACAAGAGAACTTCCCTTACAAAGAGAAACTAAGAATTGGGCCCACACAGTTCTTACTGAAGAAAGGAGTTCTATTGGTTTATGGTGGGGTTTTGTTTGGGTTTGGGTTTTGTTTTGTTTTAAAGCAATTTAATTTGTGTTCCTGTAAAAGGGCTTCGATTAAATTCACAGGATCAGTTTGACAGTACAGCTTCCTACGCTGAATACGTTCCTTAATTATCCAGAGGATTTTCAGAAAACGATTAAACTGCTGTACTTAATTGTTTGCTGTTGGGCTTTTCTTCACAGAGAATTTTGGGTGTTTGCCATGTTCAGTTTCACGTCCATTTGATGTCTCCAGAGCTTTCAGAGAATTCCAAGGATTATGTGTTGGTTTGGTTTTTTTGTTTGTTTTTTTTTTTTAATGGACCCTTTGAAAAATTAATATATAGGGTATAGAGGAGAACTACTCCATAGGACCTGGGGAAAAAAAAATCACTGTGGTGCTTTGTATAGTGACAAATTCTTTTTTTTCTTAGATTATTACTTCTAGAAAACTTTTGAAAGTGTTGACTGTTGCTATGCTTCCTAGCAAGTTATTCCAAAATGCAAGTGACTTACAGAGCAAGAATATTCTCTAAGGTGTATCACTCATATGGTTCACTGGTTTCTAAGTCCAAGAAGTTCCAAGCTTAAGAAGACTTACTTTCTGTCTTAAGTGATGAATGTTATAGATAGACAGATAGATAGATAAAATTATATATATGTTTATATATATATATATAAGTTACAAAGTTAAGACATAATTTAATAGTGTCCTTCAGTGACTATTTATTTTTCATAGATTCATAGAATACCAGGCTGGCAGAGCTCAAGGACCATAAAATCATTAAATGGTCTGGTTTGGAAGGGACCTCCAAAGAAAGAAAGACCAAGGAAATTGAATAAAATACTTGAAGGAGCTAATGCTTAAATAAGGCATACTACATTTCTCTGCTTCACAGAAGATAAAGTGGGATCTTAAGTAAACTCTAAGACATAGTTCAAGAACAGAAATAGTTGAAAGGTTTCAAATAAAAAGTGATGGGTTTCCCCATCACAAAATATAACCATCTTGGCTTTGTTCTGCTTCAGAAATTGCTAAAGTGAAGATTTAGCACTCAGAAGCACTGACACTTCCCTAACTAAGAACAACCAGTGACAGTGCACATACTTAATTAGAAAGATCATTAGTCTGATCCAACACAGCCTTGCTATGTTGCTAGCTTGAAGCCAAGCCCTATTTTTTCCCCGTTTCATTCTAGTGTTGTTTGATGTCATTTAGAGCTGCAAGGTATTTTTGTGTCTGTGTAGCTGAAATATCTGCTTTTTCCCAAAACAGTAATGATGCAGTGTGAGTAGGACCAATATTTGCACTTGCACTGAAGATTTCAGTGCTGTTAGCATTGAACCATTTGGCTGGCAGTGCCTACTTTGTGTAGCATATGTGATTTGTCAATCACCCATGAAATACACATCACCCAGATTCTGATCTCCATTTATTGTTCAGTCTTCTGAGAAAATACTGGGCTGCTGAACCAGATTTCTCAACATTGTCTATTCCCCTAGAGTATCTCCTGAGTGCCCTGAAAGGGTTATTATATATTTTCCAGTTTTGCCCAGGCAAACTGTAATAGTTTTGGTGTGCCACACAGGCACAGTGTACTAACAGAGCTGTAAATTGTGTGAGGTAAATGCTGATATAAAATCATTGCATCCATCTCTTGACTTTGCAGGTTTTAGAGCACCAGGGACAAAAGTGTGGTTAGACCACCCCTGCACATACATGATGCTGGGTCTTTCTTTGCTTCCTTGTTTTTAGCCTAATACTAATAATTCTTAACTGAATAGTGAGGAGGAGATTATTCATAGAATGGTTTAGGTTGGAAGGGACCTTGAAGATCATGCAGTTGCAACCCTGCTGCCATGGGCAGGGACACCTTCCACTAGCCCAGGATGCTCACGCAGCCTGCCCTTGAACACCTCCAGGGAGGGGGCATCCATGACCTCCCTCGGCAACCTCTTCCAGTGTCTCATCCCTCTTACTGTAAAGAATTTCTTCCTAATATCCAGTCTAAATCTACTTTCCTTCATTCCCTCTTGTCCTATCACTCCCTCTCACCCTAGCACACATGCCTCCCTTTTCCCAGGCGAGGACGACACTACAGGATTAAAAGGTTGTGATCACTGGCTCATCTAATGTGTAGTTTTCCCATCGAAAGTGAAGCAGCATATTTAATAAGGGCTAAGAAGATCCCTCTGTCAAAGCTGTTTACCCAGGTGACTAACTCGATCTCCTCAGAGGCAAAAATACTGCTTTCTTCCCCGTGGAAGAAGGTAAACTGAAGTGGGGTCTCCCTCCACATCACAGTGAAGGAAAACTACACAGGCTGAATGAAAGGCACCATCACCACTTTTGCTGGGACCTCATTTGGTAAGTATGCTCTGGAAATTTTTCATGAATGAGGTACAGAACAGGCACTTCTGGGCACACTCAGAAGTCTCACAGACACCCAGAAACTTCTACACTGATGGAGAATTAAGTATCTGCATCTGGAATGGTAGAATAATGTAAAGGTGTTTTTATGATTAGACTGCTACAGGCATTCTCACCCAGCTCTGGGTAAGCACATCACTGATGTGTGTTCTTGTAAGAAGCTCTGGAGTATAAGCACACTGCCACTTTCTGCAGGTGTGCATTTTAGCAAAGCTCAGGCTTTCAAGGTCAAACGAAAGAAAAAGAAATTAAAGCATCAAGTTTGACTACTACTAATTGCCTCTTGGCAGGCCCTTATAAATAAAGCCCTGAACAGCACTAAAAGCAAACTACTGTAGAGAAACGTGGTGTCTTGCAAAGACTTCACTGAGCATTTAAAGGCACACACCAGTATTTAATTTTCACATAATTCTAATTTTTGAGTTGGTTATTCTGGTTATAAGAAAGCTATGCTTATTTAGTCCATGTGTCAGGGGTTTTGTGCCTAAGTTTCTAAGTGCTTTAAAAGATAAATGACTGCAGGATTCCTTGATGTTTTCACCTAAATACAAGTAAAGCTTGAATCACCTAGTTAAAATGTAAGTCATGCCAAACCTGCCTGTCAGCATCTGAGGAGCTGGGACCCTCCCAAAATCCTTGCTGTGAAACTGAAGTTCTTACTTGTTTGCATGCAAGGTATTTTTGTCCTTAAGAAACAGCTGAAACATGTTTTTAACTCTCAGAAATGGAAGCTGAAGTTTTTATAGTTTATAGAATCATAGAATGGTCTGGGTTGGAAGTTACTTCTAAAGGTCACCTAGTCCAATCCCCTCTGCAGTCAGCAGGGGCACCCCCAACTAGGCCAGGTTGCCCAGAGCCCTGTTGAGCCTCACCTTGAACATCTCCAGGGCTGGAACCTCAACTATTTCCCTGAGCAACCTGTTCCAGTGTTTCACCACCCTCATGGTAAAGAACCTGTTCCTAACATCCAAACTAAATCTGCTCTTCTCAGTTTGAAACCACTGCCCTTCCTTTGTGATCTGAGCAATAAGGTAAAATACCAAATTCCCACAATTTCAAAAAAACAGAAAAGATAATTTTTCCCACATGGTCTAATACAATTCATAAAAATCACAGGGTTTGAGAAGAACAGGGAGGGGAGGTGTTCTTTTGAACTGCAAGAGGAATTACCCACATGAAACTCTAGGTAACACTAAAAAAGAATATATTGACTTTTTAAAGAAAGTATCACTTTGGATTCTCTGAATCACAGTTTTGTCAGAACTTAATCTTTATGTCTCAAACTGAAGCTTATTTTATGTCTCAAAACTTATTTTATGTCTCAAATGAAAGCCTATTTTCAAGACATAGTTAAATTTCAGAAAATTCTAGAGAGTTTGCTTTGTAGGAGCAGAAAGAAGAGTTGCCTTAATAAATTACCAAAAATATTTCCTGCAGAGCCTGCTGGCTCACAAGTATTTCTGATTTTGGTTTTGCTATTTCTGAAGGATGAAAAAGGAGTGTAGGGAGAAAGAAACTAGCAGATGAAGCAGCAGAAGGGCAGGCTAAGTCAGCTCTGCTATAGGAAAGTCATTTAAATTTTGGAAAAAAAAAAAAGGCAAAAAAATGGGCAACCTTCTGTCCTTGAACTAAATGCCTAAGTTAAGGGAAGAAATAATTTATGCCACAAACTCAGAATCACAAATGTTGTGATTCCCTGAACTTCTCTTCCTGCCTTTCTGGTTACTGCCAGCTGAACACTACAGTAGGTTCTCAAACTCCAGCAGGACATTGCTTTTGCCAGACTGGCAAACTGGTAATGAAATAAGGTTGAGATGTTGAGATACTCAGCAAATGTTTTGCCTCAGTCTTCACTGACAACCTCCCTCCTCACATCTCTTGGCTGAGTGGACCACCGAGATGGGGACCAGGAGAACAAAGTCACTCCAACTGTAAGAGATCAGGTTCATGACCATCTGAATGAGCTGAACATACACAAGTCTGTGGGACCTGACAACTTTAAAACTGATTTTCAAAGCAGTAAGTGTTCTTAAAAAAAATAAAATCAGGAGGAGCTATTCACCTACCTAATCCCATTTAAAAACAAAACACAATATGCTTCTTAAATTCTAATAACACAGCAACACCTCTGCTGTTTTTTTCCCCAGTACTTTTCTTTTAAAATCTTCTACAAGTGTTAGCAAAAACTGCTCAGATTATAAGTCCCAATTCCCATTTATTTGTGTCTTTTTGCCCATACTAATCAATTAACACTGAAGTAAAATTAGGAAAAAAAAAACTTCGGCTGAAATTGATTTTTTGATTTACAATCCACCTCTTTCACTGCCTCCAAGATTTTGTAAGATTAAGTGTATCTCTGGAATGTTTTGTTCCCACACACTCCCACCTCTGAGTTTCAATCTGAGTTTTTTTGAGCAGCCAGCACCCTTGGAATTTTTTCCTCCCTCCAGGACAGTGGTGCCTGTGCCTCCAAGTTCACTCACTGTTAGTGTAGGACTCTCTGTAGAAGTGTAGGTCATGGCATATTTACACACAACAAAATTCTAATTCCAGTATGCAGAAAGGAAAGAGCACTTGTTGCTGTATTCCTCAATTCTGAATTTTACACACAGGAGTAAGCAGAAGAATTTGAAGAACTGGCCTTTTTTTGAGGCCAGCTGCCTCATGCCAATGGCCACATCCATGTTATTAAACTCCTTTAACCACTAAAACAGGATGGCTGCATCTGCATTGTCAGATGGGGCTGAGCTAACCCCTGAACCACACCAAGGGCTGCTTGGAGAAGGCTGCTTGGTCTAGACCAAGTGCAGGGACTCTGCTGAAGATAGCCCAAGAGAGTATATAGCAGGCTGCAAGTCTCCAGCTCTGTGCCCTGGCACCTTATAATTTGCTAGCAGAGTCACAGCCCTTGCAAGAAACAAAACCACACACTGACATTCTGCTTTACTTCTAAAAACACAGATCTATCTGTCTTTTTAGCAAAGCACAGTATATAAAATATGGAATATGTCCAACACAAATGTCCTTCTGTTAGGAAGTTCTAGAGGCTGAGATATACCCTAGCTAGTTTCTAACACACCCTAATACAACTCAGTCCACTTACGCTCAGACTCTGAATTATTTATCATTCTGTTCAGCAAATAATGAGAAAACTGTGAAATGCTCAAAATTATGATAAAAGCTTCTCAGGGCACACTAAAGATCACTGAAAGATCTGGTGTGGAAAACAAACCTGGAAAACAGCAAGTGTAGAGCCGTGGAGAAAGGTGAAAGGAAACAATGCGGCAGTAAATGGAGACAAACACAAATTAACAGCTGTCCACGTAGCAGGGTGTGAGTCACAGCATGTCTTAAACCTCTACTGGGTTCTGAACTGGTAGCTTCCTATAGTTAGAGATAATCAAGAGTTTGGTTGCAGTTGCTTGCAATAAACCTATTTAGAAATGCCTGAAGGATATTGCAAAGGAGATGCTACATGATCAAAGACTTTGTCTGACCTTACTAGGAACAGGAAGGGTAGTGCATGAAAAGCACTGAAAAGAATTCTTAAGTAGGATTTGAACATAAAGCTTCTCACTATCTCGTTGCTATCTGGTGAAAATAGGACTAGTAGGGGGGAGGGGGAACACCCAGTTTTAGAAAAAGTAATATATAATAAAGCCCTTTATTCACAGTCCAACAATAACCTTAAAGGCATCCATCTGTTAAATGTGGCAGATGCACTGCAGTGGAGAGATCTACGATACCAAATGCATTGTCTAATAGCTTCCTGAAATAAAAGGGACAGTCAGTACCTTCCATGCTTGTGGACATAAAACAAGGCTATTGATATTAGTGATAAACTGAATCAGTCATTGAATTTTGTAAGAATGCAGCATTTGTGCTGCAGGCTGCTTTCCACATGCTGCTTCGTGTGCTATGGGATCTACAGACCCAGCATCAAAGGGTGAACCCAATGCCAGTACTGCAGCATTCATCAGATGAACAGCCTTCCAGTATCTGAAGGGGGCCTACAGGAAGGCTGGGGAGGGACTATTGACAAGGTCTTGCAATGACAGGACAAGGGGCATTGGATTTGAACTGGCAGAGGGAAGATTGAAAGTGGATGTTAGGAGGAAGTTCTTTACAGCAAGGATGGTGAGACACTGGCACAGGTTGCCCAGGGAGGTTGTGGCTGCTCCCTCCCTGGAGGTGTTCAAGTGCAGGTTAGACGAAGCCTTGAGTGACCTGTACTAGTGGGAGGTGTCCCTGCCTATGGCAGGGGGTTGGAACGAGATGATCCTTGAGGTCCCTTCCAACCTTTCCATTCTATGATTATTGCTCTTTTCACTTAAATGATCCAACATTTCAGAAATAAGTTAACACACCCCTGTTACCATGAAAGTGTGGGTGGGACAGTGGTGTGACAGAGCCAAAGAAAAGTGTCCTAACCTCACTTAAAACTTGGTGACAGTGATCTCCCCTGCAGGCTCACAATGGAACGTGACATCTACATAGGAATGCAGTTTCATTTTTTAACAGCATCACAGATCACAGAATTGTTTCAGTTGGGAAAAACCCTTTAAGATCATTGAGGCTAACCATTATCTCAGCCTTTTTTGACGGGCTTTGGGATGCCCTTTCAACTATACTTAACTGCTACTGTAACTGGCACTGCCAACTCAACATTTAAAATCAGTTTCATGCACTTCCCATAGCCCTCACAGCACCTCTACCACCAGAGAGCTAACCATCTCTTGTAATTAATTCCTATTGACATCATCCATGTCCACTATCTTCAGATAATTATTGCCAGCTTTCTGACTCACTGCGGGCATTTAATAGAACCAGCTGCCAAAAATGTCACAATTAAATCACAGAATGTTAAGGGCTGGAAGGGACTTCAAAAGCTCATCCAGTACAACCTCCCTGCCAGAGCAGGATCACCTAGACCAGATCACACAAGAACACATCCAGGCAGGTCTTGAATATTTCCAGAGAGGGAGACTCCGCAATCCACCTTGGGCAGCCTGTTCCAGTGTTCTGTCACCCTCACAGGGTTAAGGTTTCCTTATGTTTCCATGGAACTTCCTATGCTTCAATTCCCACCCAGTGCCCCTTGTCTTGTCTCTGGGCATCACCAAGCAGAGTCTGGCTCCATCTTCTCAGCACTCACCTTTTACATATTTATAAACATTAATGAGGTCACCTCTCAACCTCCTCCTTTCCAAACTGAAGAGCCTCAGCTATCTATCCTCATGCAGGAAAAAATCCAGCTATCCTTATGCAGCCTCCTGGAAGTGTGCCCTTTCTCTGCTACTCAGGATTGTCTGCAGCACACTGTTCCCTTAGATGAACTACACTACACACACACTGTGAATTCATAAACTGTGTCCCACCTCTGGATACTGAGGCCAAGCAACCTTCACCTGGGACATGGCCACTCTATAAAGTCTCAAATTAAGAGCAGAGGTGCTAAGTTCAGAAGGCCTTCCCCTGGCTCTCACACTTGAATTATTTTCCATCTCACCTCGAAAACTGGCATCTATTGCCACTGATGTAGACAGCAGACACCTCAATTTTATTTTGATGCTGAACATGCTACTTGCCCTGCATGATCACCTCCATGCCAAAAAAGAACACCAAAAAGTTTGCTTTTTGCCGTCTTTTTTAAGATGAGCTGAAATGCTGTCATAGGTTTTCATGTACATCATGGAAGATGCTCTCCTGCTGGCTTTGGGAAGGAGCCTGAGCTCACTGAATTCTCTCATGCTTGGCTGGAGAGTCACAAAAATGATATTCAAATTGAGTATAAGAGATTTCTAAATGTGTGCCATATGATGCGGTGAACCTTTATATAATGAAACAGATTCTGGATGCTTGCTGTCAGAATTACCTTAAACTCTCATACACCTAGCTCCCTCAGCAGGTGAAGAAGGCAAAGCTCCCTCAAAAACTCCAGAAGCTCATCACCACAACCAGCAATTTTATAGGTGGAAATTTGGCACTGATACTTGAGAGTAACAATACCCTGGAGGAATTACAAATGGGTAGAGTCACAAGACTTACCAGAGTCTTTCTGGTGCCCAGGGGGAAGCAAAAAACTATTTGAAACTCCACAAAAAATACCCCTAGTAACTGAATTGCTGATAAAGGACCTGAAGGGGGAAAAAATTAAACCTAGCGACATTTGCTTACACATCCAACAGATTTTGCTGTGTTTTCTACCTAATCCTAGAAGAATGTCCCTCCTGTGTTATGCCAGATCTCTTCCTCCACACTCACCCTTCCAGATTACAGTCCAGCTTCTTCCTCTCCTGCTGTTTCCCTCACTCTCAGCTTGTCTTCTACAAAGCATTGTTTTGTTATCAGAGTACTCACACGTCTCCTCTCCCACATCCAAACATGAGAGAACTTTCTTTCAGCCTCATCTGGAGAGCTGAAGCACCCCACCTGTGGGGACAGACTGTGAGAATCAGGGCTGTTCAGCCTGAACAGAAGCAAGAGAAAAGAAGGCTTCCAGGAAATCTTACAGCAGCCTTCCAGTGCCTGAAGAGGGCCTAGAGGAAAGCCAGGAAGGGACTTTTTACAAAGGCTTGTAATGATAGGATGAGAAAGGATGGACTGAAGCTTGAGGAGAGTAGATTTACATTGGGTATCAGGAAGAAATTCTTTAAAGTGAGGGCAGTGAGACACTGGCACAGGTTGCCCAGGGAGGTTGTGGATGCCCCTTCCCTGGAGCTGTTCAAGGCCAGGTTGGATGAGGCCTTGAGCAACCTGGGCTAGTGGAAGGTGTCCCTGCCCAAGACAGGGGTCTCCAAATAGATGATCTTTAAGGTTCCTTCCAACTCAAACCATCCGGTGAATGAATATTCAAGGTGAAGCTCGACAGGGCTCTGTGCAACTTGGTGTAGCTGAGGATGTCCCTGCTGACTACAGGGAGGGTTGGACTAGATGACCTTCTGAGGTCCTTTCCAACCCAGACCATTCTGTCATTCTGTGAATCCTGCCACAGAAGCAGCAGTCCTCCCTCTTGGGAGTAGCATGCAGTGGACTTTAATGTGGCTGAGCAGAATCACACAAATTCTCCAGACCCACTGCTCCTACCTTAATTCTTAATTCCTCTAGATACAACTGACACATATTAGTTTCTTCATCTCAGATGGCTTTCAATCTCTTCACATTAAGAGATCACATCTCCCACCTTCTTACCAAATATTCCTGATTGTATATGACATCAGAAATTAGGAGGGGGGCTGACTGAAGAAATTAAATCCTTACAATATTTCATTCTGCTTCTTCTAAGTGAATCATAGAACAGGGCCTTCCATCTTTGTCCCAGGATGAGGTTCTTGTTCTACAGCCTTTATTTCACAAGGAACTACAGCAACACTTCATATTCATTTTCGAAACAGACTGAGGACTTTGACAAGATCACTACTTCCAGTCACTGTATTGTCACCTTAAATTACATTGCTTGCCATTAAATTGTTCATTATTACCAGATTCCTATCAGGCAGCTTAGCACCTGAAATCACCCAATACAAATTCAGTTTTTATGGGCCCCTAGTCTGAAATTTGTTTCTGAATGAGAATCAAAACAGTGATAAAATAAATCCCTACAAGTTATACTGCTGTAACTTAAAGGCAGTACTAAAATCAAGCAAAATGGCCTCATGCACTCACGTTTCTTTTTTGAATTTAAATTACCAGTTTTATCTTTATCTTTGCAGGTATGCAAATGTATTCTTCATCCACATTTGTAATAAAAATTTTAAAAAAAAAAAATTAGATGAATTAGTATCCATAGACAAATTTGAAATGTAGTGGTAGTTAAACCAGTCTTCACCAGAACTCATTTATAGCCACTCTGAAGGTCCTTACAAGAACAGAGGGTTTTGTTTTAGAAGTCAAACACCTTAGTCTCTGCTTGCTACACATGAACTGTTTTGTATCTAAACTGTTTTGAACCTACTACAGTTCATCATAAGGAAGTAATATGTCAGAATCACAGAAGGTGAGGGCCTGGAAGGGACCTCAAAAGATCATCCAGTTCCACCTCCCCTGCCAGAGGAGCAACACACAGCAACATGTCCAGGCAGGTCTTGAATACCTCCAGAGAGGGAGACTCCACAACCCCCCTGGGCAGCCTGTTCCAGTGTTCTGTCACCCTCACAGCAAAAGCATTTTCCCTTGTGTTTCTATGGAACTTCCTACGCCTTAACTTCCACCCTTTGGCCCTTATCCTGTCATTGGGAATCACTGAGCAGAGCCTGGACCCATCCTCCTGGCAGTCACCATTTACATACTTATAAACATTAATGAGGTCACCTCAGTCACCTCTTCTCCAACAGGATGGTTTACTTCTGATCTTGTCCATTTTCTATAGGAACCCTGTAATTATTCCATTCAGATTTATTAGAAATGCAGAGTTGGAAAGAAATTGGTGCCAACTGGCTACATGTAGCCAAAAGCCCAGCTTTACACTAAGCCCATGGGTTCTAAAGGAAAAAAAAAAAAAAACAAACAGCTGAGGGAGCTGAGGTGGCTTAGTCTGGAGAAGAAAAGGCTAAGGGGAGATCTTATTGCTTACTACCTGAAAGGAGGTTGTGGTGAGGCTGGTGTTGGTCTCTTCTCCCAGGTAACTGCGGTTACAAGGGGAAATGGGTTTAAGCTGTGCCAGAGGAGGTTCAGACTGGATATTAGGAAAAAATACTTGGAGAGTGGCAAATCGTTGGAACAGGCTGCCCAGGGAGGTGGTGACGTTGCCACTCCTGGGGGTGTTCAAGAAGCTGTAGATGTGGTGCTTTGGGATATGGTTTAGTGGTCATGATTATGGTTGGACTTGATGACGCTAGAAGTCTTTTCCAACCTTCATGATCTCAGGAGAGCAGCAGTAGAAAATTCTTATCTTGGCAAACAAATAATGGGACCAAGCATTTCAGTGCATCTTCTTAGAGTTCCACGTGCAGAAATCCCAGCAGCACTGAACACACTCCTCACCTTTTCCTACAAGCAGAGGAATGACAATGAACCTTAAGCTAGGAAGATGACAGAGTTCTTGCCACTGACCATTTGCTTAAAGATGACCTTTTTGTGCTTTGACTGACTTGTTTAATATAAACTGACACAGTAGGCTAAACTGTCACTTTAAACCCAGCACCAGTCAGCTGCCCAGCAGTATTCCAGAGACGGTAAGTAAAAATATAGGTCCAGTATGGACCCGTACAGGTTCAGTGGCAGCCAGGTCAAAAGCCATTTATTCAGAAGAACAATCCCTCCCATCTCAGATCATTTCACCCTTCTGTCCTCTGAGGATGTCCTACCTTTACAGAACACAGAATAGCCACTTGCTTCTCAGTTGTGCAATATCTTCAGGGTCATGTAAATTGTGTGTCATTTCAGTAAAAAATTAATAAACATTCTGGTTGTTGAGGCTTGGTACCAAGGCATGTATTTTAGGATTGCAGAACTGCTTTCATTTCAAACTATACTCTCCCTTGAATATTTAACTGACCTTATTTTCCTCTTTTAAACCTATATTTTAAAAAAAATAACCACAGGACTAAGCATAAAAAGCCCCAACCAACAAAAAGCTTTTCCTGTTCCACTAGAAATCTCTTATATATGCATGTCATTTACCCTAGTAAGGGATTTTTTGGGGGGGGCTTTTTTTTTTTTTTCCCCTGTTCCTTTTTTCTTTTTGCAGTTATGAAAAAAGAAACAATTCTCAAACTTCCAAGAGTTGAGCAAAATGTAGCAAACCAACTTCATTTTCACTGCTGTTTAGCACAACTGATTTTCCGTATTTCCAGTAGTTAAATGCCTCCAACTTAATTTTCACTGCTGTTTAACACAATTCATTTTCCATTAGTATTTCCAGTAGTTAAATGCCTCCACCTCATCTGCACTCTTTGCCATTCAGAGAAAGCTCCTTTACCACCTGAAGGGACAGAATACCAAGTGTAAGCTTGTGCTCACACAGGCAATTGGGCCATGGTCAGGACAGGGAAGCAACAGACATTAACAACCAAGAGAAATTATATAAAGCTAAAGGAAGGTGGACCTTTAACTATTCAAGAATGGCTTCTCTTTTTGGTCAGTCATCAAGTCTTATTTCTGATATACTTGCTTGCTTTAAGCTTAAAACCAGTACATCTTTCCCAATTATATTTTTTTAATGTACATTCAACTACCCATCTGTTACACCCCACAAAGGACAAATGCTACTTTAAGGAATCCCTCCAAACCTTGCTTTCCCACATGAAGCATCCAGTCAATAAATACTCATCAACAGCCTGGATGAGGGGAAAGTCCACTGTAAGCAAGTTTGCTGATGACACAAAAGTGGGATGAGTGGCTGACACCCCCTCAGGTTGTGCTGCTATTCAGGAAACCTGGACAGGCTGGAGAGTTGGGCAGGGAGAAATTGAATGAGATCCAAAAATGACAAGTGTTAGAGTCTTGCATCTGGGAAACATCAGCTGGAGGATGATCTGCTGAAGAGCAGCTCTCAGGAAAAATACCTGGGAGTTCTCTTGATGGGCAGGTTGACCATGAGCCAGAAATGTGCCCTTGTGGCCAAGGACAATGGCAATCCAAGACAAATGGCAATGTATTTTATTAGTGTATTAGAAGGCATGTGGCATGAGGTCAAGAGAGGTTCTCCTCCCTGTCTGCTCTGCCCTGGTGATGTCTTACTCAGAATACTGTGTCCAGTTCGGGGCCCCTCAGTTCAGTAAGGACTTCAAGGAACTGCTCGAAAGAGTTCAGCAGAGAGGCACAAAGATGACTGATTAAGGGAGTGGAACGTGTCCCTGCCGAGGAAAAGCTGAGGGAGCTGGGGCTCTTTAGCCTGGACAAGAGGAGATTGAGAGGTGACCTCATTCACGTTTATGCAAAGGGAGGACAGAGCCAGGCTCTGCTCAGTGATGTCCAACGATAGGACAAGGGGCAATGAATGCAAGCTGGAGCATAGGAGGTTCCACGGGAGCGTAAGGGAAGACTTTTTCACTGTGAGGGTAACAAACACTGGAACAGGCTGCTCAGAGAGGCTGTGTAGTCTCTTTCACAGGAGACATTCAAAACCTACCTGGATGCATTTCTGTGTGACCTGCTCTAGGTGAAACTGCACAGGGGTTGGACTGGATGATCTTTTAAGGTCGCTTCCAACCCCTAACACTCTGTGATTCTGTGAAATATTGATGATGCAAGTTTCTTCAAGGCTCAGAAGTGCACCACCTGGCATGCTGAAGTGCCACTTAAAAACTAAAATACTCACATGCTCTTCCCGAAGGTGCTCTGTGGATCTTCATCTGCCCACAAAAACCTGATGGTGACATGTCTGAACGTGGGACCATTCCAATTTAAAGGAAGTGTTCTAGAACTTGGTACAGTGCTTTGAAAACGTCTGTTCAAACTTGACACAAAGAACAACAACAAAATAAAAACCCCAGACCTGAAAGCCTCCCATTTACAAATGAAATCCTGAACTGAAGTGAATGAGCAGGCCAATGTGTTTCATTAGAGAATTAGCTGGGGGTACAGAATACTCTTAAATGCTTCTGACAGAACTCTGCCACTAAGCTGAATTTCCTAATCTGGTCAGGTCAACAGAAGGATTTTGTGCCAGAACCACCAGGTTAGGAAACTCTGCAATTTAGGGACCTGACTTCTTCCCTGCTTTTTAGGCACTCAGGAAAAGGAGGTCTCCTAAAATCAGTCTGTCTAGAGATGTGTCAGTGTCTTCTGACAAAATCACTTACCAGGTATTCCCCACAAAGTAAAAGTTGGGATGACACCAATTAGAACTGCAAGGTTTTGATCAGCCAGTACTGGAAAGCCACAGACATGCCTTCTGTTCACTCCATTTACTCCACAGGAAATGTTTTTACATGGGTAAGTTAAATCTACATTTAAAGGGTCATTTCAAGAACTTCAGCTGTCTAGACAGGATTAGGCAACTGATCTCTTTAGTTGTTTTTTTGTTTGTTTGTTTGTTCACTGATCATTTTCTTTCCACAGAAAATGATCAGTGAACAAAACCTCTCTTCAGAGGAACAATAAACTCAAGAATAGACAAATGCTTAGAAATAGCACTATGATGATTCTGTGAAAACATTCAGATAGTTACACTCTCCATGACCACAATGTCTAAGTTAGCAGACTTTGAACAGGGTCCAGCAGAAAGCAAACCAAAAGTACTCTGCAGGACTATCAAGTATGTATCCTTGAGTAAGAATAGGGAATTTCCTTCAAAGATACAGGGACTTTCCTTCTCATTAGGCTACAAGCTTTGTTACACCTATCTGTCTTCTTCTGCCCAAAGCAGAGAATTTCAATTTTCTTCCCAAACTAAGTTTTGACAGAGAGAATGGCCTTCTCTTATTTAGGACATGGGGCAAGGGGTGCAAGCTGGAATGTAGAAGGCTCCATGTGAACACAAGGAAAAACTTTTTCACTCTAACTGTGACAGATCCCTGAAGAAGGCTGCTCAGAGGGGTTGTGGAGTCTCCTCTGGAGCCATTCAAAACTTGCCTGGATGTGTTCTTGCATGACCTGTCCTAGGTGATCCTGCTCTGGCAGGGGAGTTGGACTGGATGATCTTCAGAGGTCCCTTCCAACCCCTAACATTCTCTGAGCAGACCTATCACAAGAACACAAGTGGCATTTATCTCAGGTAGGTCTTAACTAGTATTCTAGTTAGTATATAGGGTTTTGGCAATCAAGCTTCAATTTTTAAGTATAGAGAGGCTTGGCTCATTTTGTATCTTAATTTTAAAAGCTAACTTGAGATTTTTTTCCCAAAGTATAGGCAGAATGCTAGGTCAGTCATATTTATTGACTAAGCAAAAGGTATTCTCAGTCATAATGGCCATCACTTGGAACAATACAGATCAATGCCACTGAGGCACATGGAACATCTTTTGTGTCATCCCTCCCATCCCAGAAGGACAGAAATATCAAGGACACTAGAGGGAAAAAAAAATAAAAAATCAAAGATGTTTAGAATGAGCTGAAGTGTTGTAACAGGGACACTAAAAAAAACCCAACCAACCAACCAAAACCCAAGCAAATTAGCTAATCTACTTTATCACCACACTCACCCCAAAAATAACTGTCAATTTCTACCAGGTCCCCAATATACAGTGCCATTTAACAGCAATTTCAATGTATTAGCAACTGTCCTCAGCTGAAGCAGAACAGCAATCACTATATTAAATTTGAGGCTGTGGAGAAAAAGAAAGGTTTCCACACACTATGAGCATGTCAATGAAAAGAGAGGGAGGAAGAAACAAAGCTACTTTAAGCTATTGTCTCTATCAATCAAGCAATTCATCCTCTATCGACAGCTCCTTACAGACATATCCTGATGGACTATGGCAACTCCATTGTTGCAGGTTAAGGGAAATGAAGAGTTAATTGGTCTAACTGTAAAAAGCCCTCCAGAGACTAGGAAGTCTTGGGGGAGGACATTGTAATTGTTTATTCTGTTCCATCTTCCTGTATCTCCCAACTTAAGGGAGTGCATAGCCAATTCTCAGGCTCTCCTCTGTGCTCCCAACACGCACACTGTTATCTCCTGGTCTGTGAAGGGGGAAAAGAGAGGCCTTCTCCTGATATTGGCTGGCATCTAGTTTCTAGATATGCCACTGGGCATGGAGGGGAGGTTTTCAGAAGGCTTTGGAAGGTTTTTGCTTAATGTGATTGGGGTAAACCCAGGTTGGAGGACTGGGCCAAGGCTAATACATATTTGTGTATTTTGTATTGCTGTGTATATTTGTGAATAATATCTCCATTCAAATTTCCAATTCTATTCCAATCCTGTGTGGAGTAAGGACAGGGCCAAGGCTGAACATGAATTTGTGTATTTTGTATTGCTCTGTATGTTTGTGAATACCACCTCCACTTAAATTTCCAATTCTATTCCAATCCTGTGTGGAGTGAGGATAGGGCCAAGGCTGAACATGAATTTGTGTATTTTGTATTGCTGTGTATGTTTGTGAGTATCACCTCCACTTAAACTTCCAATTCTACTCCAATCTTGTGTGGAGTGAGGATGGGGCCAAGGTTGAACATGAATTTGTGTATTTTGTATTGCTGTGTATATTTGTGAATAATATCTCCATTCAAATTTCCAATTCTATTCCAATCCTGTGTGGAATGTTTTTCTTTTACCTCTTTTGGAAGAGGTAAAACTGCTTCTGTCCTCAAAACTAAGACACTCTACTCACCCTGTGACAGTGCATCTGAAGAAGGTATCCATGCAGAATGAATCTGTAAGTCCCTTAAGGTGAGTGCCATGGAAAATCCCAGGCTGCTACTCCTGTGTGGGTGGGTTTAATCAGCCAGCAAAAAAAAAAAAAAAAAAAAAAAAACCCAANAAAAAAAAAAAAAAAAAAAAAAGAACCCAAAAGGCAGACTGCATGCAAAACAATCGTTGCTAAACCATTTTAAGCCTTCCTTCTAATGGCTGAAAACATAAGCAAGGCATTCCTCAGGTTTAAAGACAACATTAGGAGGCTGTAGTTTTTTTTTTTTCCGCAGGCAAGGAGACCTTTTATTTTAATCCATTAAAAGAACCCAAAATAGTCAGCAGGTGGCCACATCTATCCATGTTTCATTAAAACCACATAAACCCTAAGTACAAAAGCACCACTGATTATTGCTCTAGAAAAAACTGCATGAAAAATTCAAATACACACAGTAAAAACACCACCATACGCACGAGACAATCTCTTGAAGCAAGTGTATGGAATGCTGATCCAATTTTACACATACCTTGCAATATTAAGTTGATATTTATATATTACTTGGCAACAATGGGAATTTCTAAAAGCACTGTTATGAGAAGGGAAATGTTCATATACAGTTTAATATGTCAACTATCATAGTCCTAAAAAAATTAGCATTTACAAAATACTTGATAAAAATATCTTTTAAAAGTTGTCCAAGAGGTACATAAAATCAACCCAAAATTTTTCATGATATTTCATTCATTCTTGTCACCTACAGATTCAGTTTTCTGAGCCTGCGGAGAAGAGAGAAAGAAATTAATTACTACAGTAAATTGCCACCGCACACCCGAACTGCCCTCAGGTTCTTCCACTTCTTGTTTGCAAAGGCTCCGTTTCACACCTAGGTCCCTGTGGCATTTACACGAACAAAACAGGTCCATCCACACGCTCCTCTGAAACAATTGGTCCCAGCTTTTCAAAAGCAATGCAAGCCTTACCTGTCAGCTTCCATTGTTCACACTGAAAAGCACCACACTACTACCTGTTTCTATTCACTGCACACATGCTGAATGCTCTACCGTACCCTTAACTTTCACTGTTTCAATCTGCCCCCTTTACTGACAGTGTGCTGGGCAGGGCACCTCTGGATGTTGAAACACTAACAGTTGGGCGAGAGATGCAGATCTGCAATAACATTATGGGCAATAAAAAGAAACATTATGAACATGCTATCAATGTCTGAAAGGTTGAATAATTAAGAAAAAAACCACACTGATTCAATCAGCAGGAGGTATGTGTGCAAAGTACCTCTTCAGCTTTATTTTCACCATTTTCAGATGGTGTAGTACCTTCCTTTGCAGCTTCTTTCTTTTCATCCTTCTTCCCTTTAGCACCTTTGTTGGCCTTTGTCCCAGGTTCCTTCTAACAAAAGATTAAAAACACGGGCATAGACATTGTGTCAGTAGCCAGCACCCTACATGGTTGTCAAAAAACCTTCATGTGAACTAAAAAAGCATTTCCTGGCAAGCTGCACGTGCTGGACTGAAACGTAAAACTGGCTAAAGACTATCTGGGGGGAAAAAAAAAGTCTATATTCACAAAAGGTAGAGTTTCAGAACTTCTAGAAAACACTAATGCCTGCTACTTTATTGCTTCTGTTGATATACAAGGATATNAAACTAGTCTGGCAGAGCTGGGCCGTATTATGCAGAGGTAGATACAAGATGTCTGTAAGAATAAATCCAATTACAGTCTACTGAAAGCTTATTCAGCTAAGCCCAAACACCACACTTTTTGTTTAACTGCACCACACTCTCCATTAGCATGAAACATTAAATTACACTTTAAAAATTAAGCATTTTTTGTCCTTTTGTTAAGTTTGGTAACATCTGTGATGTTCATTCCATGTCAGTGAACCAACAAATGCATTAGGGAGGTAAACTGATAAAATGTCATCTGCAGCAACACAAAGGAGAGAACTTAGCTAAAAGAACTGCTCCAACAGCTACAGTTTGCTTTGGAGATCTGCTCTTAAACAATTTATATGTTGAAGGAAACTCAGGGTTTATTTTTAAATCCTTGCTCTGTGTACATATATTTGTCACCTAAGGCAGGTAGAGACATAGGTTAAGGGTTTTCAGGTGCAGTAAGACACATATTTAAATGGTACTTATTTGAATAGTTACATCAGTGTTTAAAGTAGTAAAAATAAACACTGTGGAGACTTTCCCTCTGATCATCTGCTCCAAGTTTTCCATGCAAAATGGCAACGGCAGCTGCAAACAGGCTCAGTCTCCCTTCATTAACTACCTTTCCCCAGGGATAAGGGGCAGTGGGGAGTGAGTGCCAGTGATCCTTCACCCTTTCACTCTTCAGCTTCAACGCTACGCAGCAGATGTGCTGCTAACCAAGAAGCTTGGTGATGTGAATAGAGTCCTAGCTCCACCTGTGAAGGACCTGACTCAGTAAAGCTGTAATTTGCAAGCTTTTAGACCTAAAAACACATCTCAAATTCATACACTCTTCAGTTGTCTACTAGCAGGTTCTAAGCACACACTTGCTGGGTTTTTTTTATTTAGGAGACCAAGATTAATATACTCCTTAAAATATGTTAAATTACCGTATTTAAAAAGTTACTTAGAATAACATCCAAAAGGTTTCGAGTCACCAGAAATGAGCTTCAAATGTCTCTCATGCAGCTTAGGCTGACTAACTCCAAGCTCATTTCACAGCATGTACATGAGCCTACAGAAGCTAAGATTTTAAGAGGGGAGCAGGATGGACTCAGCAAGGCTTTACAGGCAATTTCATTTGATAAGTTATAAAATTTTCAAAGTCACAGCGCTCTACTTTCACATACAGACTTTGCATCCTGATACTTGCCCAGCAGAGATACCAGTAAAAGGACCTGGAAAAATGTAAGCATGAGGAGTGCTAGACACACTTTGCAGCATGTTTTATTTTTTTGCCTTCAGATAAAGCAATTGCTCTTATTTAACATTGCCCTTGGGCACAAATAAATCTACAGTTTCTGAAGTACATGATTTATATGCACAAATCCTGAAAAGGTGTTTCAGACACTAATAAGATTTTAATTTGGCTGTAACTGGCCTAGAAAACCCAAACCATTCAATTTAAATATATTTAATTTCACCTTTAATTATAATTGTGCATTCTAAGCAACAGCCAGGCTTCTAGAACAGATAAGGCTTTCTCACTAAGGGATGAAGTACTGCCCCTCTAGACAAGAAAACAGGATGGCACAAAGTCATCTCAAATCCTGCTATAGAAACTGATAAATCTCAGGTAGAGCTTACTCAACCAAACCTGTACACTGCAGCAAAGGTGTAGGAAAGGTAAAGATTCTTCTTACAACTAGGAATTGACTACCAACTAACATGGTCTGCATATCAAACAGGCAAGACATTTTGTTTGGGCCAGGAATGAGGCCACCAAGGGGTGGTCCAAAAAAGAAAAGCATGATCTAATTTGTCTTTTTTTTTTTTCTCTTGGTTGGGATGGGTGGGGGGAAGAGGCAAAGAGGAGGGGCAGGGAGCTGCTGCAGGGAGGGCAGGGGAGCGATGCCTCACAAAACTGCTCTGAATCGAACTGTTTGCAAGGCAGAGGAGTAGAATTGCCTCCTATTGGCTACAACAGCTGGCAGCTAAAAAGAAGATTATTTACCTTTGTGGTTTTCCTTGGTTTGGGTTCAGGTTTAGGCGGAGCAGGTTTCTATAAAACATTTGTAACACATTGCACAATGCATTAAACGTGGTGGCACCAGCAGGCAGCCTCACCTCCACATCCCAGCTCCCCTGACACACACCCCACACCTTCCCTCACTACCTGCTCATTGGTGTGCACCTAGAACAAGACTGAAACATTTTAATGCACAAAGGCACCTCATCACTCTACACATCCATTTCCACTAGGCTCGATCATCTAGCAGTCAAAGCAATTGGGGGGTCATTCTAAGAGGAAAACAACGGACAGCAACTATTAATAGGGGGAAAAAAAAAAAAGTCTAACAGGTAAGTGGAACTAAACCCAAGTACTAGTAGTGGCACCAAATTAAGTCCTTGAAGGACAGCTCTTTCTCCTCCCCAGACAGGTTTGCATTCCCACAACTAACATCAACCTGCAAAACGATACAAAGTCAATACTGCACGGAACAAGAGAGTGTTGCACTGAGGTGGGGAAATGCATCTTTTGTCAGAACAACCTGAAACCAAGAAAACAGAGAACTTTAGCTCTGGAGTTCTTAAATATCCCTCAGAAAGAATAAATACTGAAACAAGCAAAATAGAACAAACCTGTTTGGTCTGAGAAACCACATTTGCCTAGAAAAGTATCTACCAAGAGATGTTAAACATACTTACAGCTGACAATCTTGCTGATCGTCTTGTGGGCTACAGAAGAAAGGGAAGGGAGGAAAAAAGCAGGAAAAGAAAAAAAGAGGAGAAAACATGTTTATAGACTTACAGCAGGCAATATGCAAAGCAATATAATAGCTGCTATTTCATGATGACAGTACAAAATATGTCCCTATCAAAAGATGCCTCTTGCTGAAAACAATTCATCTCTTCCTCAGCTTGGACAACCAAAATTTTTAAGTGACAAAATGATGTGAAAATTAGTAACAAAAATTGCTCAAGAATTATATTGTTTAGATCTCTTTCTGATTAAATATATTCTCCCTCCCTCTCTAGTTTAGCAGTATTTCTGACCCCCTTGCTGCTTTAAGAAAGGGGTCACAAACAAAGCAAGCTGTGCACAGGACACTGAATCTTGCTCATGGATCCTTAGGTGTTGTTTCCGTCATCTAGCAGATGCTGGTTGTAATGGAAGGTAAAAATAACATCTGATTAACAGCAGACTACAGTTAACATCCTTCTGTAAAGCAAACCAGAATACTAAAATTTCAAAACATGAAACCAAATCCTTTCGCTTCCTCAGTTCCTCACACAATCTGAGAGTGCAGGTACACAGCTGTAGAAGAGGGAGAAGATATTTCTGCTATATAAATGTAACTCTCAAAAGGAAATAAAGTCAGATAGTCTCCTTTCCTCCTATCAACTCAACACACCTTCTTTACTACATTTCACACTGGTCTTTGTCATAAATTTATTGCTGAAGATCAACTGAGTCTTAGAAATAGTTTCAAGCTCACTCCTTTGCTCATAATATCTTTCGTATTTATTAAACTGGATGAACCAGAGCCAATTACCCAGTGGTTATCAGAGTTACAATTTGGTCCATGTCATGAAACTAGAGTTGCATGTGCAGCTAAAATAAAGGGACAACTCAACTGCAACCACTATCCAAGGTAACACAGCTTAAAACGTGAATTGAAAATATCTTCTTTATTACATACTGAGATTTACGTTGAGCTGACAAAAACATGGCTCCACACATCTTGCCACAGGAAAATGCTGCTGCTAATAACTGAAGGGTGCAGTAACTTGTGTTCACTGAGGCAATTTAAGTACTCTTAGTAGAAAGCAAATAGTTCAGATTTGTGGCCAGCATAATATGTCTTGTAAAAAAAAAAAATACCTAAAGATATTTTCAGTTACCAAATATTTAAGCATCACTAAAAAACCAACTCTCTTCTTGGAAATTTAGCATGTCAGCTGCTTCTTAAGTAGCCTAGCACTGGTTTACAAGAGGTTAAATACAACATTTCACTTGCTCAGGTGATCAATTCCAAGCTCAAGGCATCCTCTTTTACAAAGCTGTTTAACATGCTGGTACAGGTCCAGAGAATGGCCATGAGGATGATCAGAGAGAGGGTTGGAGCTCCTCTTTTATGAAGACAGGCTGAGTAAGTTAGGGATGTTCAATCTGGAGAAGAGAAGGTTCTGAGAAGACCTTATCGGGGCCTCCCAGTATCTGAAGGGGGCCTACAAGAAATCTGGGGAGGAACTTTTTAGGGTGTTGAGTAGTGACAGGACTAGGGGGAATGGATCCTGGGTAGTGATAGGACTAGGGGGAATAGATCCAAGCTAGAGGATGAGAAATTCAGATTAGATGTTAGGAAGAAGTTCTTCACCATGAGGGTGGTGCGACACTGGAAGAGGTTGCCCAGGGAGGTGGTGGAATCCCCACTGCTGGGTGTTTTTAAGGCCAGGCTGGATGAGGCTCTGGACAGCCTGATCTAGTGTGAGGTGTCCCTGCTCATGGCAGGTAGTTGATCCTTGAGGTCCCTCTCCCAACTCTGACAATTCTGTGATTCTGTAACTGATTATTTCTATTCCTCAGCATTTGAGCCCTTGAATGTTCTGTCAGTGTCTACTTTTAAAAGGACAGTATGTTGGTCTAGATAAACTACAGCTCTCATGTTTCCCAACTGGACTGGTTTCATGGGAGGCTGGAAGTAAGACAGCACAAACCCTCAGACCTTTAAAAATGTCTGACAGCTAAGTCATTTTCATTCTCATTCAGTGTATATTTCGTGATTCTAAGGGAGGAATTGCAGTTAAACCAGCAAAGGTCACATTTTAACGTGCTTTTGGAACCTTATCCCCCCCTCCAAACAGCTGTTCTAACCCAGAAACTTAACAGCTCACCCAACAGTCTGCTACTGGCCCACCAGCAAACATCTAAGGAGTCTATGAAACAGAACAGACATCTAACAACACTTTGCAATTTCCTACCACTCCAGCTTCTGGCAATCTAAAGCTGTGAACTTTCCAACCTGGGTATTATAACCACACCATGTGTTTAATAGTCCCTGAGGGTCGTTTCTTCCATAAATTTGTCTCATAACCTAGAGAACCCATTTACACTTCCAGCTTCCACAATACCTGGAGGTAACAAGGTCCAGAACAGGATTAGGTACTGTGTGGAAAAGAAAAAGCAAAACTTTCCCCCTCTGTTGTCTTCCCTTTAAACTTCTTGCCTCTTTATCTTCACTAGGTTCCTCATTTTTGGGTTACAGGAGCAGTAATTCATTGACTGCCTCTCAGTGTGTTACTGATTAGCATCTCTGTTACATAAAGAAAAAAGAAAAAAGTAAAGACCCTAAAAAAAAAAAATCTGATTCGTTTGCTTGGGGGGGTTGCTTGTTTGGGGTTTTTTTGTTTCTCTATTTTATCTTTCAGTTGGGTTTTTTGTGTTGTTTTTGTTTGGTTGGTTTTCTAAGCTGCTCTGTGTTCTCTGTCTGTCCCACTGCACTTGGTATCCTTTTCCCCTGACCACAGCCTTTTTAAGGAAGAGCCAGGAGAACAGGATGCCCAGGGAGGTGGTGGAAGCCCCATCCCTGGAAGTTTTTAAGGCCAGGCTAGATACAGCTCTGGGCAACCCGATCTAGTGTGAGGTGTCCTGGCCCATGGCAGGGGGTTTGGAACTGGATGAGCCTTGAGGTTCCTTCCAATTCTGACAATTCTGAGATTCTGTGAACTTAATTTAGTAGTCCCACACCTAGGAGCCCAACAAATTCATCATGTGACAGAGTGATGTTTTACATTCTGCCCTTCAGTATTTTTTTCCTCTTGTCTAGTTGTCTTTTTAGCTGACATTTGCTAGCATATATTCACTGTGATTTCACAATTAGCAGCTGATTTCCCTCTCGCTCCTGATGAGAGATTTCTCCATACTGAGTTTCTATTGCTATTCTATCACCTAGTTACCAGTGACAAAACAGCCTTCTCGGTCCCTCTCACTCCTGATTACCTTGGTTATTTTTTAGCAAGCCTCACTGAACTTATTTCCCTAGTACTGCTTTCCCTAGATCACTAAAGAATATTCAGCAGCACAAGCCCAGGCACCAATCCTTCCAATACTCTACTGATCATTTCCCTACGTTATGAAAATTAACCATTTCTTCCCTCTTCTCTTCTCATACTTTTAACCTGCTAGTAGTTCTTAGGAAGAGCTTCCCTTTAATCTGTGCTAGCTTAGTTTCTTTAAGAAACTGCATGGGGAGCCTTATCAAAAAGTGTTCTTTAAATAGAACTTGTATTACTATAGTTATATTAACTGCCATGCTGTTATTCTTATACATGTTGACTCCCACAAATAACTCAACTGCCTGAAGTATGACTTCTCTCTGCAAAACCCATCTTGTGTCTCCCATTACACATACACTTTATTTATTTATTTTTTTAAATTACTTTTGCAAGTTAGACTTGCAGGCTTTATTTTCCAGAACTCCTTATCTGAAGTCCTGGGAGTATTTCATCATCTTCCGTTACTCTGGTACTGAGGCCAACACAAGCAGTAAATTACGTACTGAGCACTTGCTGGTGCATACTGTGTAGTTCTGCCTAGCTCTCCACTCAACACTCCATTAAAGAATGTCCTCCAGACTGTACAGCCATGAGAATAGGCTCCACTGTGAGAACCTCCCTAAGAACTCTCCATAGCAGGAGTTTCATTATCGTTTTTCAGCTGCTCATTTGCCATGATGGAAGGTTTGTCCTTTCTCCGCATTTTCCATCAGTACAAAGAACACCTTTCAAAAAGAACACATTATCTTGATTGTGCTATTAAGCCATTCTGTGGTTTGGGTTTTGCTGTTGTTGCTGTTACTTTTGGTGGGATCTTCTTCTTGTTTTGGGGTTGGTTTGGAGGGGAGAGGGGAGACTTTAAAAAAATAATACGCATTTCTGCAAGTTTCTAGCATGGCATACCACACCACAAAGCCCCTCTGCCACCTGAAACCATTAAACATCCTAACTGCTCTCATTTTTAAGAGAGTTCATTTTCTTGATATAAAATCTTACCACTGCAGAGTTTATTTGCACTTACATTCCTGTAGGGATGCTGAACCTGAATATATTACGGTCGTAATAAAAGAGTACTTCCTTGACACTTATCTCTTTAACTAGTTCCTACATACTACCGAGGATCAAGTAAAGAGTTGATTATCTTTTTAACGGTCCTTTCATGTGTCCCTCCAGGAAGCAAGCATTTATGGTAGTTAATTTTTTTTTCTGTCTTTGTAATGTCCTCCCATGCCTTTCACCAAATCTCTGAAGAGTGGTTGAAATCTCTATCAACACTGTTGCTGCCCCCAGAGCTTCTCTGATCTCCCTTAACATTCCACTGACACTTTTATTCCTGCAGCCAGTTGATACCTGGCACAATTTCTAGACTAGAGACTTCCCAATTACAGATGGCTTTGCAATCCAGAAAGGATTCTGCTGTACTTACTCATACAATTATCTAGAGAAACACTACAGACACAGAAAGGCATTCTACCAGTAAAGCGACTTAGCTCTCAACCTGCATCGTTTGTGCCTCGGTGCCACAGTGTCCCAACAAGTTTCTCAGTTGCCCATTATATCAGTGTCCTTATTTAAAGCAAGATAGTCCAGATTGCCCAGATTTCACAGAATCACACAGAACTGCCAGGGTTGGAAGGGACCTGACCTCAAGGATCATCTAGTTTCAACCCTCTGCCACCAGCAGGGAAATCTCACACTAGGTCAGATTTAGATTTCCAGCTTCTGTATTTCAGCCTGACCGCCTGGTTTTACAGGTATTAACTAAACAGGGCTTTATTTCTCAAGACTGCAAACTTTTAAGGCTTCTGGGCTAGCCTCTGCTGTCCAAATCAAGAGGGAATTCTGACATCACCCTATGTGCACTGAAGAGCTTGCCAGTCCCCCACCAGATGTTGTGAAGCCCCTTTTGGTTTAGACTGATGCCCCTCATGCTATTGCGAGTCCTGGATATTGCACACGTTCCCACAGTTTCTAAGCCCACAACTCTTCTCCTCATTCACAAAGAGCTACAGGTGTATCTACTCAATCTATCTTGATCTGTGGGTTTGGGGTTCAGTCTTGTTTGTCTGTTGGGGTTTTTTTGTGTGTTTCGGTTTCTTTTTTTCTGCAGCATCACAGCTGCTATTTCTCACCTTGACCAAAAATTTCTCTAAGAGAGCTCATATTTCAGAGTCAGTTCTCTCCAGACAACCTGTGTCCTTCTGTAAGCTTTTTGTTTTCCCCCTCTTTATTCCGGTAGTCAGGTCTCAAAATTTTAGGGAAAGGAGCTTTCACTTTTCTGGCTCTTGAAGAAATAATATTTAAACTAGGATAGGGAAAAACACTCAGAGGAAAGGAGATTGTAATTTTACTACCATTTAGTCATCCTTCTTGTACTTTATGTAAAAGAAATAATCTGTCTTCCAAGAAGTTCTATAGAAATATATTACGGTATTAAGACTTATTCCTCTCAGGCTTCCTTTTACTCTACCTGGGTATTTTTGTTGGGTGTTAAGTTTTTTGTTTGGTTTTTGTTTTGTTTTGTTTTCTTCTTCTCAGGATTTTTGTTTTAAATATTTATTTTGAAATATTTTGACATTTCTACTGTGGTACCTTTTACTGCCAAACTGAGCAATAACCAACCTCTCAATTCAGCATAAAACTTCCTTAGACTATTTCTGCTGTCCAGATACACTCAAAGATTTAGAAGAAAGGCCATGAAAGGTCCTGATTTATCACTGTCTGCCATAAAAGGCAATAACCTATGAAAATGAAACCTCACAATCCTCTATCTAATTTTTTCAATTCACATTAAAGGCTGTGACAAACAAACTCGCCAACTTTACTGTAGAGGTCAAGTATCACCAACTGTCTCCTTGCCTCCACTGATAGAAGTTACTGTGCCCTTAAAACAAAATCAGACAACAAAACCACACAAATGTGTCAGCTGCTCCAGTTTAGAGCTTGGTATCTTCATTCAAGACACCTTTCCATCAGTTGCTTCAGCTAGGAATAGTTTTGATACAAATGTGGTTTACTGTCATTATTCCCACAGAAAACACCTCACTTTAAGAACTAGAGCACTGTGTAGTCTTTTGATATTCAAGACTGCAGATATTCCTTTAAATAATTACATGCCATTATAAATAAACCAAAAGTAAAACACTTGCCTCTTGTTTAGTTACTTTTGCTGCATCCTTGCCTTCAGCACCCTCTGGAGACTGAAAAGAAAATATTAAGTCAGTGTTTTTTCGTTACAGACTTAAAAAAAGCATCCACACAAAAGCAAAACAAAGATGATGGCAGAGATTCTTCCTTCTATACACTACAGCAACTTAAAGAAAGACTGGCATATTTATTGGTATTTACAAGTAGCATTGTACCAAAGCCATTCTAGACTTTCCAAGCAAGAACACAAGGACTGATCATCACCAGGTACACAGACACCACATCACACAGTACTCCCCAGTGATCCTTCTGGCCAATTAACTGAAGCATCCACAGGCTCCAGTGGGAGGTCCACCTAATCGGCAGCTGATAGGCACAGCACTATGAACTGGAAATACGAGGTTTGCCCTACTGGGGTTTTTGAAATCTCCAAGAAACTTAACACATTTCTTTCCAAACATGAACTCAACTAGTTCATGAGATGAACCAAAAAAACAGTGTCACTGAAATGAGTTATTTACCTCATTTATTCATTTTGTGCTTCAGGTTCACTCAGTTTGAAGCTTCAACGGTATCTTTCCTTCATTTAATCTCCTCCATCAGAACAGCAAATCTCAGTAAGATAACCAAGACATTGATAGAAAAGCTGAAGAGAAACATGTTTCCTACAGAAGAATAGAGCATCGACCTGACCATTCTAATGTTGATCTTCCAGAAGTACTAGAGAAACCTTAAACCTCAGGAGCGAGTAGGGCAGGAAACTAACAAAAACCAACTAGATTAAAAAAATTAGATAATTTTAAATAAGATAAATTTAATTTAGATTTTTTAAAAATGGTTTTGTTTACAAGCCAAGATGCAATTTGGAGACATTTTGCAAGTGACTGTGTTTCCACCTAGGAGCAAGCAATTTGTGGAAAACCAGGGAGAAGCATCAGTTAGAAAGCTATCAGAGCAGTGCGTGCTTCAAAAAGGCTGCAGAAAAGGCAAATTGGTGCTTGGTGTTTTTGTTGTGGGGGGTTTTTTGTTGGTTTTGTTTTGTTTGGTTGGGGGTTTTTGTTTTGTTTGTTTTGGTTTTTGGTTGGTTGTTTTTTTGGTTACTGTTGGTTTTGTTTGGTTTGGGATTTTTTGTTTTACATCAGTGAAGGAGCAGGATTTGCCTTTCCATCTGAATTCTAACCCAAACCTCCCCCCACCAGATTTCGACACAATGTCTCCAAGTTACACAGTTGTGGTTTGGAGCAGAAAAAACAAAGAGAAAAAAAAAATTTGGCTACTCTGCAGCAGCTGACCACTGCCTTCCCCTGGAGCTGGACTCAACTCACTTGGGAGCAAGACACTCTGCAACCCCCTGACCAGAGAATAAAAAGTGGCTTTGTTGCTATGCACTCTCCCAACAGAAAGGCAGCGTGCCACAAAAGCAGCTGCCTAAAAAAAAAAAAAAAGAAGAAGAAGAAGAAAAAAAAAAAAAAAAAAAAAAAGGCGAGGACTGATCATCTAAGTAGCTGGAACACAGCAGTAAGTTAAGCAGCAGTGCGCAGCGCAGAGCAACTCAGAATAGCAACAGCCTGGCATCCAAAATGGAGCCTGCCTGCTCCCCGCGCTGCTGCAGCCTCGCCAGCCGCCCGCCGGGCTGCTGCAGGGCTGCCTGCCTCAAAAAAACACCACTACGCTTTGGGGTAAGAAGAGCTGCTGAAGCTTCATGCCGTGATGCTGGGAGCATCAAAAGCCATAAAGAAAACAAACCCAAGCAGTCAGTAGCAAAGTCTTGTTTCCTACAATCTCCTCCTTCAGCTCATGATTCAGCTGGGGGTGTAGCTCCTCTGTAGTCCAGGAATTCAGTGTGCTATCTCCTGTAAGAATGTTCTCAAGTTTAACAAACTTCCACTGCACCCTTTCCCTAGGAGGAAACTCCAATGGCATCCTTCCTGTCCTGGGCACCTGTTTATATGGAAGTTCTTTCAGATTCCAATTTGGTTTTTTGTTTTGGTTTTTTTTCCCCTCTTTCTTTTTTCTCCTCATAGTGGCCAAGAGGCTCAAGATTCAGAGAGATAGGGGACTAAAAGACGGCACAATTTATTTCCAGCAGAAACCAGCCTAAAATGCTCACCACAAATTAACTGAGGCTAACTGGCACACCACAACCGGGCTTGTTTTACCCTGCTTCACTTTTAGGAACCACAAAGCTTTGAAACAGGGCTAAATCATCACAAGATGGCAGTGTCACATGCCAACAGCCTTGCAGTAATTGCCCAAGAGCAAACTCTCACCCTGCAACACCGCAGTTACTCCAGCCATTTACTCCTTTAGCACTAAAGAGACACAAGTTTCCTGCTTTTCTGACGGACAGGGGCAGCCACAGTTTTAGATGCCAACGTGATTGCTTGACAGCACTTTTACACAACTGCTCATGAGGCTAACCACAGGGGTGGAAAATTTGTATTACAATAATCCTAAATGCAACCACAACCACTGTATACTACTACAATACATTACACAATATACTTCAATTAAGCCAGCTAATTAGCTCAGCGTTCCCTCTCAACTTAGAAAGCCCAACAGCAATTCTGAAGGCCATGTACCTTTCTCTGTGTGGAGAGACAGGCTAATAATCTCAAGAGGTGTGAACATGCAGCAAGGGGTTCTGACATGTTCTCATTTCCATTCCAGACCTGCTCCCTCCTCTCTGCCATCCCATACAAGTCCAGGTGTCTGGAGGCTGTGCTCATCCTCCCAGAGCCTCGGCTCCCCAGTATCCTGGCAGAGCTGCATGGGAGGCTGTACAATGAGTAAAGTAATTGATCCAGCTGAGAAATAGCCTGCTGCTTGAACTGATTTATAAATATTATAAATATACAAATTATAGAGTGTTCCTCACTTCAACAGAACTGTTTTACTGCACAGCTGCAGAACGAGACGTAAGTGGCAGAGGACAAGCCTGAGTCTCTTTAAGCTCACAGACACAGCAGAAAAAGAGGTATATCCAATATGGCTACAAATATTTGTTAGAAGAGGAAGAGAAACTCATTTTCTCCTTGAGTCTTGATTAGAGCATCCAGCAAGTCCCAGTTGATGTGGATGTTCACACTGTTTTTTGCAGTACTTTCTCCTCTTCCTAAAGACCAGAGATATCTGTACACAAATGGATTTGAGCCAAGCATAGCTTCCCAAAGAACTTGGCATGCCACACACAGTGCCTGTCTGCACTAGTATCTGGAAGTCACAGGACTTTTCTGCAGATAACACCAAAAACTTGAAGTCCTCATCTCCAACTCCTCTACAGGAATCCTTTCCCCAAAACCTTAAAAGTCCTTGTCTCTCACTCCTCTACTCCTTTCCCCAGTCTTTCTTTCTTAAGGACCTCCGGTTTCAAAGCAACCACTGGCACATTCTCCCATGCAGCACAATGGCATCATATTTCTCACGGCACTCCAGTCACATCAAGGTGCTTCCCAGATGCTGTGCCTCACGTTGAAAACTCGTCAGCAACAGCACTCTCCGCACTGCAAGTTTCGAGTAGCAAAACCAAAGAGCGATGCAAGCACTGAATCACTTGACAAGGGCAGTACCCCAACCTCAGGACGTCCTCAGCTTTACTACCTCTCATGCCTAGTCTATACTGTACTCATAAAGCAGCTCCTTCAGGCCTGTTATGCCTGATACAGCATGTATGTCTACAAGAAACAAGACAGACACAAAAAAAAAACCAAAAAAACAATTAGTGATTTTTTTCCCCAATCAGAGAGGTACACAGAAGGAAAGAAGCTAACTGGCTAACTAAACGTGCCTTTGAAATCTAAACAAACTGCAAATTTTAGGTTCAGATGCCCACATGTTGTGTCACACCTCAATTAAGACTACATATTGGTAATAAGATCTTAAACTAAGCTGTTGCTAAGCTTTCTAAAATTTGTGAGAGTTGCCTAAGTTTTATACCACAGGATGCACCCGGAAGGTTGCACATAAGATTCCATGTGCCTATCAGCAGTCAATGTTTTTAATGTTTTTTTTACACACCCTTCCAATATTTTATACTTTTTTTAAGAACAATCAAGAAATTTATTCTCAGAGGACTGGAAAAAGCAAAAGAATACCAGCAGATTATAGATAGTAATAATAAAATTTGTATTTAAAATATTTATATATATTTAAATATTTGTTTTTAATAGCTCTATAACAACTCTTTTTCTTTCTTTTTTCTCCTTTTTCTTTAAACAAACTTGTTTGCATATATACTTCTTGCATTGCACCAGGTGTGAAACAGATCTAAGAAGAAGTGTTTCCAGACACCAGAACAATACTTGAAGCAGCTTCTACTTTTCCAATCAAACCCCTCCAACACAGCAGGATGAGAAAACAGCAACACAAAGTAATGAAGTTATTGACATTTGAGAAACCCAAAGGTATACATATTTGAACTTGCAGTGACCAGCTGCTGAATAAATATTTTGTTTGTCCTTAAGTGGATATATTATACCATTATAAAACACAAAGAATGAGTTTACAAGTATATGAGAAGAAGCAGTCAGCACAGAAGGCTGCTTATAAACTTAAGAAGATCTTTCATTCTCTGAAGGATCTTATTACTAACCAAAACTCAACACCTTGGCTCTGATGAGACAGAAATTCAGCCTTTCATACCCATGTGAAAAGAAAAAAAAAAAAAAAAGGGAGATGCCAATTTCATCTGACCAGGCTAAGAAGTTGGGCAGAAAGTCTTAACTGTCCCAGCACTGCAGCAATTCTCTGCAGCATTTCCTCTGCTCTTTGCAGGCTGTTTTGTCCAGCCATATCTAGATACTGCCTGTGTAGGATTTGCCTGTAGATACTTCCCCGGGTCGCTGTCCTAGCTGCAATTTCCATGATGATGTCAATTTCCATAATCCTTTGCTCCTTCCTCCAACAACCTTCCCAACAGCCAAAATACGATAACTGCTTGCAACAAAAACTCAGTACAAGAAAAGCCACAGCAAGTCCTAAGCCTTTTTCAGGGTTCATTGCACTATTTTCCTAATTTTTTTCCTCCTACCTTTTCCCTTGGAGTAGAATTCTGCATTAGACCAAGTGTAATTCAATAAATTTTCCCCCATATATGCTAGAACTTCTCATTATTGATCTTCAGAGTAGCTCTGAATTTTGTGTCACTTTGCAAATGTACTTTAAAAGCTCTTTATTCTCCTGGTTTAGATTAACAAAGACTACATGTTGACACCAACCAACTCCTACAACACCATTCTAACCACTGTTTAGCTCCTCCAGCATATTAGCTTTAACCTTTGCTCACAGACAGTTCTTTGCTCTGCTTCCAGAAGATGTAACAGCTCTCACTGCCAACACAGTAATAAATGCTTTCAGAAATCAGTTAATTCCTCCTACTGCACCCCTTTTTTTCTTCTTTTTTTCAAGGGCCTGATCCTGGATGGGGAATAATGAAAAAAATTAATGCATGTCACAAATTTAACAAACAATTCTCCCAAAATCATGAACTAAGTATAGGATAAATCTGGTTAGTGGTTGGACTTTTTCAATACCTATCTGAAATTACTTTTGTCTTGCTTTCTTAAAATTTAAAAAAAAAAAAAAAAAGGAGGGTTGGTTGTTTGCTTTGATATACTGAATATATACAGCATTCATTCCTCACTTAAAAGAATCCAAAGAATAAATGTTTAAACATTTGAAGTATTTAATATTTTAATATTTTCTGTTAAGAACTACGAAATACCATACAGTGTGTTTTTAGAATTTAAATCTGTCCATCTTGCATCTAATAAGAGCAGAATTTTCAAATTCATGGGGAGGAAAATGTCAAGATCACAAAATTCTAAAAAGACAAATGATGCTTAAAGGTTTAAATATAAAGAAGATCATTAATATCCCCTGGTATTAACGTGTAGTTACAGGGAAAATAAGTAAGGAAAACATTTCCTGATCAAAGTCACCATTCTTGTTTAGACATTCAAGTCAAAGAGAAAGACTGGTTAAAATGCATTGCATTTTTTTGAACAACATGTGAGAAAATAAGAATACAAACAGCCTGGTTATAAATAAAGCCACTAGGAACATAATAAAATGCATTTTATTATGTTCATTATTTCTTAACGTGTAACTGCTGTGAGCTTTATGCTCTTCTGAACAAGATGGAAGAAACTGAAACCAAGTAAGGTCTGGAGTGTTGCCAGATACCCAAACCCAAAAAGAATAAGTGCTTTTCCAAAAGGGGAAATTCCTTCATTGCAGACTAAGGTTTTGCTATTCCCACTGGACAGTGGTCAAAGATAGCACAACACAACTTAAAATGAATCTGTATTTGATGGGACATTCTAAAAGCCTCGCAGCTCGTTTAATTTTTATTTTTCCTTGCGAGTTTATCATCCCTGAAGTCAATTTTTTGACTATGACATATTCTACCTATATCAGTTAGGAAGAGCGGTTTCTAGAGGCTCAGATTCAAGAAGAACCACATTGTAATTTAAAATTAGACAGACAGTTCCTCTTTCAGACACTGAAGTAATCAGCTGCATTTTGAAAAATACAGATCAGCCATGGGAGCAGTGAGCACAGTGCAGCTGAAATTGTTCTGTTTCCCCTGAACACCAAACAGCTGAATTCAGCCAGGTAGTAAATAAATTTTTATCTCAGTGTTTGCTTAACCACTTTATTGCCACCATGGAATAAAAAGGCAGATTCAAATAATATGATGGATGAAATCCAACCCCTAATAATATTATTTCTCTGACCTTTCAAAGCTGATGCCAAGCGAGATGAATCTGATTGACTCATGCAGGTCTACATAGGAAGCCAGAGGTTTTAAAACTTTAAAAATCAGGTTCTGAAATATGCATCTAAACAGAATTGATCAGATCTGCAAAGCAAAATTAGCACAAAGTACATCTGAAAGAAAAATAAATTAGTGCTTTTATCTACTTAAAGGCAGAGATTAAATGCAGACAAGTAGTTTCAATAACATCTTTTCCTGAAAACAGCCATCTCCAAAGAAAAGTACTCGAAATAACTGAGAAGAAAGGTGTATAATTCATCCTCTTCCAGAGGACTTAATTGTGGTAAAACCAAAATAAGCTGGAAAAGGACCTTTTTTTGTTGTTCCAATAAACTGCCACCACAGAACATCACATCTCAAATACAACAATAGCAAGTTCACGCATTAAGAGGTAGGTATCAAAGGCACAATTGGTACAATGCCTTAGATACATCAACTCTTACATCGTGGTAGTAATTTCAGCTGAGGTTAACAGGAGTATTCCTCTGCTAAAACAGCCAGAATGGAGCTTCAGAGACAATCTGCATTTATACAATTTCAAGAGAAGAAAAAAGTAAAAGTATCTCCAAGAGGGTGCAGGTGTGATAAGGAGGAACGGATGCAGCAGACATAAAGGATGCTGTCCTGCTACAAGAGCACTGACATCTCTCCTCAATTCTGCTTGAGAGGAACAGAAACACTGCAGAGGCAAAAAGGTTATTAGACACTTGATTTCCACCTATGGAGCAGCTCTCTGCTACTAACAACTCAGGTAGCATCAGAAGAAAGGAGAAAGCTAGGTGGGAAGAGCACCTAACAGTCTCAACAAAGCTGGTATTGATGGGAGCAAGTGCAATTTTTTTTGCACGGACAGATTCCAGTCTTCTTCAGGAATGCTGCATTTTATATTTGCAGCTTTCACTGTTACCAAGTACGCCCACTCTTTACTACAGGAAGACAAGAGCTCTATCTCCAAGTGAGAGGAGTAATCAAGTGAAAATTGGTCATTTTGAAAGACAAGGGGAAAAAAAAAAAAAACCAACAAAATCCGAGATCAATGGTTCCCAAGGACACAGTTTGACCATCAAGTTGTTCTGATTATTCTAAGGAATTTAAGAATAGTCCTTTATGCACTTTAAAGCAGGGACAATCAAAGAAAAGCTGGCTAAGGCTGCCATCTGATTAATGCCTGGCTGCTCAGAAAAGTTCTGCCCTTACCCATCTCATCATCCTTGCCACTAAACCCCCTCAACTCTTTCTGCCAAGGTATGGGAAGCTAGATCAGTAGGTGTGACCAGAAACTACTTCAAATACGTGTGATACACCACAGGTTAAACCACAGTAAGGATTGGAAGAAGAATCTGAAACTGATTCTTCTGGCTTGCACACACCAGCTTGGAGTATCTGCTGAACTCCAGTCCAAACTGCAGTCCCACATTGCAAATTTTGCCAACAGTAACACTCTTACAAGAGCATTTTACTTCTGCATGCAGCCAATTGCTCCTTTCCAGCTCTACTCCCTTTGTTACAGGTTACCTACCAAACAGTCACTGTGTCACTGTGCAGCACCTCTACATTGGATTACTAAAATGATCCATGATAAGAAACAATCCCCAAAGTACATTCAAACCCATTAAGTAAACAAGAATTGAGATGATTGTGGCCTGAAATGAAGGTCTGGCACCTGGAAACACTTTTTTGACTACTGGATCAGGGGATAAATCACTTAATGCAGTTCAAGAATGGGAAATAGATAGCAGACTCTCTGAGAATCATAGAATGGTAGGGGTTGAAAGGGACCTCTGAAGATCATGGATTTCAGTCCCCGTGTCAAGGCAGGATCACCTAGGGAATCAGGTCACACAGGAATGCATCCAGACAGATTTTCAAAGTCTCCAGAGAGGAGAGTCCACAACCTTTCTGAGAAGCCTGTTTCAGTGCTATCACCCCTTACAATAAGGAAGTTTTAACTCATTTTGAGGTGGGACTTCCTGTGCTCTAGTTTGTGCCCATTACCTCTCCTTCTATCACATTATGATCCTATAAAGTACTAACTTCCAAGAGAAATTGCTTGATCTGCTTTACTCAACGCTCTACACAAAAGACAACATTACAATCGTGCCAAGAAAAATTCAGCTTTGCACAATTCTCTGAAACAACAAGGACACACCTTGGAACATACCAGGCCTATAGACAGCTATTGCTCGGGTATAATACAGCAGAGGACATGAAGGTTTTCAAGTAAGACAATAAAAGCTGCCTTAAACAAACCTGCTACATTCCATTTACACAGAGAACTTTTTTTTTTTTTTTTCAAACTTCAGAATACTGATACTCTAGAAAACAAACTAATCTTACCCTCATTGGCATGTTGAATTGCATATAAAAAGACTACCTGCCCCGGACAGTTTTGAACTTCTAAGGTGATGATTTGCAAAGCAGGATGTAGTGTTGGTGGCACTTCATCTAGTACTACGCTTTAATGTGCCCAAGGAGCATTAAGAATGATTTAAAATAGACAATAAAGTGAAAATCTAAGGACTTTGTGGTTGTCCATTCATTAAGCCAAATTGTATTCTAGTGTGGTCCAAGAAGAATATTCATATATCAGCAACTGTTAATGTATATGGGTCAGAGTTTTACAGACTTGTATAAAACAGCCAGAAACACTTTAAATCTATAAACCCTTGGTCAATAGACTTTTAATCTCCATAACGAGTCACAGCCAAAATTATTTATTTAGGTTTTTTTTTTAGGTATTTTAACATGTATCTTTAACATAAAACAGGGACAAATATTTGTTGCACGTATTTAATTGCCCCATAAGCTTAATTTATTGCAACATGGCATAGCAGCATTACTCAAGCACAGTTTTATCTGCAGTGCCACTCAACACTGAACCACACACAGATAAAGAATTGTGATCTTTTCAGCCTCATTTTTCTATGAAAGACATAGATCCTTTGAGTCAGTCTGGTCAACAGATAACTGAAGCAGGCCAGCTAAGCAGTTTTCAATTGCTTTTAATACATCCAGGCTTAAAATCCTCAATAGTTCTAAATTTAGTACAATTGGTACAATTTCTAAAATTGCTGAGTGACAAAATATCCTTTTCCCTTGTTTTAGAAAACTCTTGCAATCTTTTAAAATGCTCTAGCATCTCTGTTCTGTTTGCCTTGGTTGAATGTTAAGTGCATCTCTACATAGCAATTGCTCTACCTGTCCCTGCAAAAGATGCCAAAGGTAGAAACCTGTCTGAGGGACCTGCTAGCACATTAGGTGTGACTTGTCAAAGCGTCAGAGTACCTCAAGTGACACAGATGCAAAGAATGTGGTCTTCTGCTGTTGCTCAGCCTGTTTGGGCTGAAAACTGATCTAAAAGGTGAAGTGGAAAGAGAACCCACCTTTCCACAGTGGAACTTCTGTTCTTAGTCTTCATTTAGCAAAGGGATAAAGGAGCGATCAGTCAGCATGAAGTACAGGGGGAATTCAAGCAAAAAGCTGGAGAAAGAAGTGGGGCAGAATGTGAGCTGGGAGGGCAGCTGCCTGGGCATCTGGATCTGGTACTGACCTCCTTTCCCATTCTACCCTGTAACTGCCTCCAGAATTTGAAATACAATACTTCTATCATTTTGGCATCCCACTGCTCACTGAGTGTGTCCCGTTAGTTATGTTCTAGGACAAACTGAAGAATGGCTTTGCTACAGACCAAAAGCTTCCAACCTTAGTGATGAAACAAGCTATGGCATATCACTGCAGCTTCTGTCCTGACAAGTAGCTTCGAAATGAAGATAACCTTTGAAGAAAAAAATACTGTTACATTGATGTTGGTATGTTGAATTGACACGGGTGAGATACAGGAACATGGAAAGGGACATGAAGTGGAGCTGGACAGCAACTTAAATATCACTTCATACTGTGGGGCATTATGAACACAAACTCATCTGCTACTCCTTGCACAAGATCTGCATGTCATTCCACAGACCAAACAGGAACAGCAGGATCAATCATACAGACACAGCAAACAGCTGTCACCTGCAGGACCCTTGGCTCCATTAGTTAATTGGTGTTTGATCACATACTAGTTGCTCCAACAACATTTTAGAGAACCAGTTGATGCTGCAAGTTATCCAGCTTCACACAGAAGCAAGAAGACAAATCTGGAGATGTGGTAAGAACAAACCCACCACTCAAGAGTGCAGCAGGTCCTCATTAGGGGAAGTGGAAAAAAAACAACCACCAAATGGGAGAGACATCTTAACTTGAGAATCCAAGATGAAGGAGCCATTTAAAAAACTTGACTTCTGTGGCACTTGTGTGCCTCATTTCCCTTATCAGTGGGTGAGGAGCAACATTTGTCTTTAAATGTTCATTATGCTTCAGAAATGCAAACTCAAATGAGGACTTTTACAAAGAGAACTTAGTTTATGTCCAGACAAAAAAGTGTTAAGTAGAATTTAACAGCTCTGGGCTATGTAAGAACATGTGTTTAACCTTAAGGATCAGAAAATACATTAATTAGATACCTGGCTGGCAAGATGATTGCTAAGGTAGAAGTTTCACAAAATAAACACCAACACCACCACAAAAAAACCCCAAAACAACCCCAAACCAAACACCAACAAACAGAACTAAACACAAACAAACAAATCCCCCCAAAATCCGAAAGAAAACTAAATGACAACTCCCACACATGAACATGTAACTACAGATGGACAATCCTGGACTATGGCACCTTCTAACTTCCAATAAAGCAGCAGCATTCCAAGCAAAATATTCCAAGGTTTTGGTTTTCTATAGTAAATATAACCTAGTCTGACTAAAGAAAATGAGTTTGCATAATGGGATGGGAGCCTGACACAGATATTCTCTTTAACATTTTCACAGTATCAACTGTACTGCAGAAGCTAACATTCCTGACTACAAAAAAGCAGCAAACAGCCTACTGAAATGGCTAATTAGATCAGAGTATTTTTTTAATTTGCTCAGAAACAGCTGCAATATTCAAAGGTGTAATAATAAAAGTGAAAAATTTGCACATCTGATTCACTCCCAAAACAGCATGTTGTTGTCCAGATTGTGTTGGACAGAGCCAGATTAAAAAAGCTGGGCATTTTGGACTGCACCTCCTAACTAACTGACAGGATTCCCATCTGATACTGACCAAGTCACCACTTCACCTATTAATATCCCTCAGAGATGGTGCCCACTCTGCTTAAAGGGGAAAGTACCATTCATCTTGATAGAAATCACATTAAAGCTGACCTATGTATGCTTAAGCAAATGGATGTATGTGACCATACCAGGATTCTTTTTGTCATCGTATATAGAAAGGTTGTTCATCCTTTTACGGCTAACACTGAGACATCTTTAATGGGGCTGTTTCAAGGTCAAGGAGTTTTCCAGCATGACCCAAGAGCTAATTCCAGGAGGACAAGCAACAGAACAAAACACTCCAATCCATTTCAAGGCATTCGTTGCTATCAATACCACAACAAGCGCTCTGATTTATCCCACACTGACATGCCACTCTTCTTGTGAAAGGCCACCTCCACATCACAACATGTTATTACAACAGTCAACTGGTGCAGAAATCTGACAAGAGTTTGGAGTTCAGCCCCTTTTTGGTTTTGCACAGCATTTAACATCACCTCAACAGAGTAAGTTTTTCCCTTTCCTCAAGACCCTCAGACAATGAGAAATGACATCCCAATACCCTACTTAGGCCACAGCCTTCCAGAGAAAGGATGACAGACTACACCCTTTTGTCCATAATATTCATAATGAACAGAAAGCCAAAGACTTAGCAACCAGTTTTGGTTTACATGGAGATGAAAAACAAACTAAATCAGAAATTAAAAAGAAAAGCAAGGAAAAAGGATCAGCCAGTTTAGATAACTAAGGGATACACAGTAATAGGTACAGGTGGATTTATGTCCTTTTGGTAATATTATTTATTTACTTACTTATCCCCTTTAAGTGTGACAATTTCTCATTTTGACTTTTAACGTTTATTTCCTTGTAAAACTTTCAGTGCTAGCAACCTTTTTATAAGTTAGATATTTTAATAGAATTGACTATTAGCTACACATGACAGTTTTGTCTCCATGTGGTAGCTGACTGGTGTGATTATTCAGCAACTGCTGCAGCACTAACTTCTCACTTTGTGGATACTATTCTGGAATAAAATTGACTATTGCAGAATAAGTGTGACAATTCCACTTTTCTCAAAAAAACAAAGCTGTCATTAATAATGTATTTTTCCTGGAAACATTGATTCCCAGACCCCATACTTCCTATCTAACTTTAAAATGTAAATGGCTACCAATACAATGTCAATCAAATTAAAATTCATCTCTACTGCTCTGATTTTTATAACTTTCTAGAAAGAAGGCATGTTCTCATGGACTTCCTAGTCAAAGGTTGTTTCTCTTCATAAACATTTTGCAGCAGGTAACAGAAACCTACAAGAATGACTTTGCTTCCCTCTTAGAAAGAACATCTATACTGTAGGAACACAAAAGAGCCAAGGAAACAGGGCAGGAAGTTTGCCACGGTTTCAAGAAGCTACGCAGAGTCATATGGGCACAGGCTAATTGTCAACTTTTTTCCAAAGACAAGCAACGGCACTGAAAGAGCAGAACCACTCCAGGTCTATGTGAGGGTGCAATTACAGAAAAGCAAGAAGAAAACCTGTCCAACATCAGCTAACGTCAAGCCTATTCATTCAAATAAAGGCAATCAACCCCACGCTTATATCCATTTTCAAACGTGGAACCAGGTTCCTAGCTATGAATTAATAATTCAGTAGCATACTCGATAAACTGTGATTTTGTTATCTCCCATAAGGAAAGGGCACAAACTGAACGCTGAGCTACCTGTAAGTCATCATCTACCTATAACTTTATTAAACCAAGACTTGAGCCCTGCCCTGCCCTGCCCTGCCCTGCCCGGGTGGTATTAGGTCGGAGGTGATGTCTGGAAAGTCTCCCCACAGACAAATTGCTTTGCTTTGTTGGCCTAGTTAAAATTAAAGGACTGCAGCTATCATTTTTTGCCACAGTATGCATTAGTGTCAGGTCTCTCGCTACACTCCATCAAAGCAGTAGAAGGCAGGCAGTAACTTCTCGTCGAGGATCTCCAGCAGGGTCTCCCTCGGTCACCCATCCCCGGTGGCCGAGCAGGCACCTCCCCCGCTCCGCCCCGCACCTGGCAGGGGAGGGGACCGCCTGCTTCTGCCAGCACCGCAAGCGCTCCCCGAGCAGCTAAGGCTCCCGCTTCAAGCAGCGAAGGGATGGATGTTAAAAAAAAAAACAAACAACCACAACACCGAGCCTGGCCACCGAAGGGCCGCCTAAGTTTCTCTCCCTTTGGGAACGCAGTCTCACAATCGGTCCCCTCCGGCGGCTCCTGCCCAAGGTGGTTGCCCACACGGAGATAAGAAAAATGGATTACGGCAGCGTCTGGCCGTGTCCCCTCAGCCCCACCATGGCCTCCTCGGCCCAGCGGGGGCCGCGCTGGTTCCCTCCCTCAGGANCCTCGGCCCAGCGGGGGCGGCGGGGGCCGCGCTGGTTCCCTCCCTCAGGAGGCGCCTCCCCGCCCTGGCGGCCGCCCCCCGCCCCCGGGGGCCCTACCCGGATGGGCGCCGGAGTTGGTACATACGGGTCTGCCGCGGGAGGCGAGGAGAAGGGTGTAGTTTGTTTTAAACATGGCTTGCCTCTTCCCTCCTCCTTTTACCTTGGAGCCATCACCCGGGCACGGCTGGAGGTGGCGGCGGCGACGGGGAATACGGCCGCCCTGTGTGGGGGGTGC
>VWZE01025398.1:434798-467077 GCA_013396675.1 Eubucco bourcierii | reverse complement strand
GAAAGTAAAACGACGAAAGAAGCTCCGGCAGACGCGCGGATCCGCCCGGTGGTAGCGGCGGCGGCGACAGCAGCAGCAGCGACACCGGCGTCGCTGGTGCCCGCAGCTGTGCCCGCGCCCGGTGCCCGCCGCCCCCGGCGCCCCGGCAGCCCCCACCGCCAGCGCCCGCCTCGCCGACGGGGCNGGGCCGGCAGCAGTCCGGGGCCCTGTGGGAAGCGGGGCCAGGGCCGGGGCCGAGCGCCCCCGAAGGGAGCCCGCCTGCGGCCTGGCAGCCGCCCGCCAGGTAGCGCGTCCCGCTGCGCCGAGCTGCTTCGTTAACGCTTGGGAAGGTGAACCGGAGGTCCGGGAGCATCGGGCAAGTTGCGTGCGACGAGCAGCATCCGTTTACAGAACCCCGCTACTGCTCGTTATACAGCCGAATTACGGCAACCTGTTTAAATCTCCCTTCATTTTCTCCTCCCGCTAGTTCCGGGTTTTCCTTCCACACTGAAATCCGCAGCAGTCTTTCCCCTTCTCAGACCCAGAGGCTTATTTTGCCATGTAAATCTATTTGCCCTTCAAACGGAAGGAAGCTGATTTTTCAAGTCTCCTTTACACAGGGCTGCTGAGATAACTACACCGTTACGAGGTGGTGTCACCAGTTCTTAGGTAAAGTCCAAATGCCAACATATATATTTACTTAAAAATTTTATTTTCAAGCTGAAAAGTCAATATTTTTTTCCTTTTTCTCATTAAATGACCCCTGTCAGAACTGAAACTGGGGGTTTGTCTGGGAGTTTGCCACCTGCCTCTTAGCCAAGAGCAGTCGAGATGCATACAAGGATGTGACAGCCCCAGGCCTGGTTTTCCTCTTTGACTGAGGATATTTGAACTCAGCTCTCCTGTTGTCAAAATAATATTACGGGAGAACAAACTACAGCATATCTGGAGTGGAGAGCTTATATTCTCCTGCTGATACTGTTTCAACAGCTTTGTTGAATGTATATTAATTAATTTGTACTAATAATTCCCTGGTTTGCTCCCAGGTAAATGTGTAAACTACCAAACATGTACTTGTTTGCATGCTACTTCTGTACATTTATGTGGCTTATACAATGTGGTAGTTACACACAAAGACTCAGATGCATACACAAACATCTTCCATGCTTCCAAGGTTTAGTCCCATCTTACATAATGCAATGCTTAGGCATCAATTAACATAGGAAATAAACAAGTCAGAATTATTCTACATCTTAACCTTCTATTTAATTTTTTTTCACCTGCTCTACAGAATTTTTCTTCTGTCTTAATCATTTATGGATGATAGAAGCAGCCCCTGCAGCTCCACTGTGGGCTTTCTATTCAGAAGAGAAATCAAAACGAGGTCCCCATCAATACAGATGAATACTACAGAGAGGAAAACTGCACACACTCTAGTGGTTTCTTCCTATGCCACCCAAAACTTTGGATTAAGCTCACATCTAATTCCAAACCAAAAACTGGGGGAGTGACATATTTAAAGCTCTGATTAGAACTACCTTCCTCCTCATTCTATTATACTCCTGTTTCATCTCATACCTCTGCTTTTACACTTACAGAATAATTCATGTTTAAAGGGACCTCGTGAGGTCACCAAATACAACCCTCCACTCAATCAAAGCAGGCAGCCAAGGGTCTCAAAGTGCAGAATATCTCTGCAAACCGATCCCATGGTCTCCCAAGTCACCCTATGCCAGCTCTCTTGTTCTTTGCATGCTTGTGCATAAGTTCAGTTTTAAAACTGTCCACATCATCTTTCTGCAGTCACTTCCTCCTGTTCATTCAAACGTTCATCTAGAACACAACTACAGTTCTGAGAGCAGTAAAGTCCAGTAAAATGGAAGAGGTAAATATTCTTTGCTTTAGGGAGGGGAGAAGCAGTCCTGTTCCTGTTTACCTCCCATTCAATTAGCTAAACCTAATGAGCAGCACAGAGGAAAAACTTTGGCAGCAAGTGAGAGAAATAACTGGTGAAGATGTTAGTTGCAGGTGCCTTTTGCTCTTCCATTGAGACAAAATCAGGTTCAATGGAAACATTGCACCTCAAGATGAAATCACTCAGCAAAGCTGGTGCTCTCTAGAGTAGTCCAATTGGTCTCTTTCCCCATTCCCTCAGTATTTTCTGGGTCAGTACATAATTGTTTCTAAGAATTTTCTGCCACTGCAAGTCCTGTCAGGTCTCTGGGCAGTGACAGGTTGTAGGTGAAATTCAACAAGAGAAGCAAGTTGATTTTCTACTATCTATATACTCGGCGCATTGTCCATGTATCTATCTCTAACAGGATTTTTGTTCAGACTGCTTGGCACGCTGCTACAACTTCCAGCTAAAAGGCATGGAAATTGTCTGGTAGTTTTTTTTTTTTTTGCAAACACTGTCTTTCTCCATCATACCTGAATCACCAGTGTTGAAACATGCCTCTTGCCTAAAAAAACCCTTTACTGCTTACAACAATGATCTGTAGGTCTTCAAAAGGGAAATGAAAATGAATACTCTCTTCCAAGATGTGACGAAATCTTCTGTACAGTAGATGCATGCCATGCGTAGAAAAGACATGTTTCCACCATATTTTTGCTTGTCACTGAAATTAGTTCTACAGCCTATTTCAACACCTTAACTATTTATATTTAAATAGGAGATGGAAGTGTGTCATAGCACTACTTTTCTATAATAACATTTAGGAAGTATGCAGATCAAAGTAATGTAACCCCACAAAATGCTTCACAGTGAAGGTGATTCTACATCACCTTTCATGTCCAAGGGCTGATACTTGCAATACAGAGCCAGATAGCCCTGGAACTGTCAAAAGAGACATTACTGATCAGTTCCGTATCAATGAATATGTATCTGTAGGCCAATAATCCAAATATTGATGTTATGGGTTTACAGATGTCCAAACTAAGCCATCAACACGCTTCTAGTTAGTTCCACTCTTTCAAACATAGTGGTTATTTTCTTCTATTATTAATGTCTAGTGCTGTTTAGAAATGTCTGTTACTTGTAAGCAAAAATAAACTATGACAGTTACCTTTGAAAAAACCCTGCTTAGCGGATCGGTTGGTACAAAGGATCTCACATAAACCATTTAAATTTAGTCTCAGAACAGCCTTATGGTTTCACTCTGAATTTTAAAAAAAAAAAAGAAATGTTCAATCATTCCACATTCACTACACTACCATCACAATGGTTTCCATGCTATCAAGTTTTCAGAACATGTCACAATCCTCAGCAAAGCCCCTTCTACCATTTCTTTTTTCCCAGGGACATCTCTACCACCTTGAACCACTAACAACTACACGTTAGACCTCTTGGATTTTCCTGCAGTAGTGTTTTGTATAGATGCTGTGGGGAACAGCAGAAAACAGACATTTAGTATCTAGCTACTTTAAAACACAAAACACCACCAACTTTTCTACCCTGCTTACCAAAATACAGCCAGGTCCACCATACATTAGAAAAGCAGTTAAATTTGGATAACAAATAATTCTCCTTTGTTTGCCATCAATTTCTCCTGATTATTTGCAGAAATAGAGCAGCTGAAATACACCATTTCTGTAGAAGTCATCAGGAACCACATCAATGAAGTTTGGAGCAGAATTTGGCTGACACCATAAACTCCAGAAAACTTGGGACTGTTCTGGACACCTCTACACTACAATCATAATTTATGACTACAGAAACATTAAAGGTTACAGAATGATTGAAGTGGGAAGGGACCTGTGCAGATCATTATCCTGGGTTAGGCTAGGATAGGATTAATTTTCTTCACAAGTTGGGACAGGCCACACTCAGGATAGCTCTGGACCAGCCATAGAGTACCATGACCACTATATTACAGGGTGGGTTGGCACCTGTGGGGTTTTGTGTTTTGTTCCTGATTTCTCCTTCCCAGTCTACTGGAGGAAAACAAGGTAGGATGCCAGTTGTGCAAGAGGCTGCATAGTGCGCAGCTTCAGCCAGGCTTAGAACCACAGCAGTTGTTTTTACTCTAATCCTCTGCTCAAACCAGAGTCAAGTACAGCAGGTTGCTTAGAGCTATGTGCAGTTGGAGTTTTGATATCTTCAGGGATAGAGACTCTACAGCCTCCTTGGACAGCCTGTTCCTATGTCTGTGCACGCTCACATAAAGCGTTTTCTTACATTCAGGTGGAATTTGATGTAGTTCAGTTTGTGCTCTTGGCATCTTGTCCTGCCACTAAATATCACTGAAAAGACCTTGGTTCCAGCTTCTTTACTTCCTTCCATTAGGTATTTGCACACATGGGTAAGATCCCTCTGAGGCCTCTCTTCAGGCTGAACAGACCCAGCTCCTCCAGTCTCACCTTGTACATCAGATGCTTCATGCTCTTAATCATCTTCGTGGACCTTTGCCAGTCTTTCTGTTATGTCCATGTCTCTTTATACTGGGCAGTTGAGAACTGGACATGGCACTCCAGGTATGTCTTGGCAAGGATGAATGAGAAAGAATCAACTCCCTTGAACTGCTGGCAACACTCTTTCTAATGCAACCCTGAACGCCACTGTCCACAAGGATACAAAACTGTTTCTATCCGACTTGTTGAACAACCAGACTCCAAGGATGACTTCTGTCAAGCAGCTTTCCAGTTCATCAACCCCAAGTGTCTACTGGTGCATGGAGATATTTCTCCCCAGACACAGGACTTAAAATTTCTTTCTCAAATTTGTTTGGTTATTTCTTCAGCTGTCAAGGTGGCAGCAGACCCATCTGGTATATCACCCACTGATCCCAGCTTTGTATCTTCTACAAACCTCCTGAAAGAACAGTCTGTTATATCATCTATGTCATGAATCTTAGAATCATAGAATGGTCTGGGATGGAAGTGACCTCTGAACACCATCCAGTCCAACCTCCTCTGCAGTTGACTAGCAGGGACATCCTCAACTATATCAGGTTGCCCAGAGCCCTTTTGAGCCTCACCTTGAGAATCTCCAGGGATGGCGCCCCAACCACCTCCTTGGGCAAGCTAACTCTCATGGTAAAGAATTTGTTCCTAATATGCAACATAAATTTACTCTTCTCTAGTTTTAACCCATCCTTATCCTAATTCTGCTGCCCTTTGTAAACAGTCTCTCTCTCCTTCTTATAGAAGATGTTAAACATAAGTTCCTCCAGTATTGGCCCCTGTAACAACTAACCTCCAAGACTTCATACCACTGATCACATCTCTGTGACCACACATGGCCTGACACTTCACACAGATTGTCCACTTACCTAGCCTATACTTCACCAGCTGGTCAATAGGGCTGTCATGGGAGAGCATCAAAAGCCTTGTTAAAGTCAGGATAAACAACATTCACCTCTCTTCCCAGAAGTTATCTCATCGCAGAAAAGTAACAGTTTGGACAGGAACTATTTCCCCAGCATAAATTTGAGAGGACTACTCAGTCACCTTTTCTCAATCACATTCTTAGAGAAGGCAAGGCTGACTAGTCTGTAATTCCCCCTTCTTGAAGATGAAGTGACATTTGCTCTCTTCTAGTACTCAGGAATCTCTCCTGATCCCTACTTCCACTTCTTGAACACTTCCTTTTCATGCTTGAGTTTTGTCAGGAGCAACCTCATCATCCATGCAGTCCTCTTGTCACCTTTGCTTGCCACATTAGTATGGACCATTCTTCAGTCTGGAAGAGGTGGTCCTTGAAAAACAGGCAGCTCTCCTTGGCATCCTGGCCTACCCTTCCTGAAGATCCTGTATCCATCTACAACAAAACCTCAGTCCTGAGAGTTCTCAAAATACCCAAGCAAAGGAAAGCAAGAACCCTTTGGTTCCAGGGAACCAAACCTAAATAAAATAATGGGGAAAAACCATCAAACCACACAACACCAAAAAAAAAAAAGCAACCAACCTTTAAGAATGTAAGTCTAGAGGGTTTGCCGGGCAAATAAAAACTCTTTTTGGTTATCAGAGATTGCTGTGAGGAAAATCTTATCAGTTAGATATCTCCAACATACACTGTGACATGACATTAAAAAAAAAGAAAAAGCTGCAGGAAAAAAAATAATAAAAAGTAGAGGAGACTCAGGGTTCCATGTGATTAACAAATCTGCTAAAACTTGATGCAGTAGGATAGTAGAAACTCTCACCCTGGATAGGCAACTGCATAGTCAAGTTAAATGAGAAGCACACCACATGGTTATCCAGCCCATTGCCAGAGTAAGGCAACCACCTGCCGTTCTAGCTTTCTTATTGTTACATAAATCCATGAGGCAACTTATAACCTACTTATACAAGGACATTGTTTTGTGTCACTTGCTGAAACAAGAGCAAAGGCCTTCACCTGTCTCAGGTTCAGCAACACCTCTAGTTCTGATGCCTTCTAAGTGCTAACACAAATGCTAAATTGCTACAACCAACAGTGTCCTTACAACATTTTTCCTCTTCCCATCTCAGCTTCTTTCTAATCTTGCATGCAAAAACTAGACCAAGACACCACCTTTTCAGACATAGTATTAAGAGTAAGTAAATCTCAAATTAATCTACACAGCCAAGGGAAAAGCCTTTTTTACTTCAGTCAGTTAAGAATACCAGAAAAGTGACTCTATCATCTTAAACTTTCTCCTGAGTCATTCTAGTTGCAGTAGCTCTCTCTTCAGAACTCTGCAATTAGTTTTATGCCAGCCCTTTCTAAAAGCACCCAGACATACCTGTCAGCATACACTCATACTTCCAGTGGCATGTTAATATTTGTTTTCTGAATTCAGGAGACGTATCTTGAATACACCACTTTCACATTTATTCTAAGAACGTTTGAGCTCTTCTAGATTGGAGTAGCTAACAAATGAAAACAGAGAAGCACCATAAAGTGCTTTCTACATTGTGGTATAAGCAGGTAAAGACCTAAATTCTCTTCAAAAGGCTTTAACAAAGGTCTTCAATGTTGCTCCGCCTACTAGATGAGGTGGATCAGGAGATTGCTCTCAGGTCTGTCAATAAAGCAATTTATGTGGCCACACCCTAGCTCATTACTTATCAAAGGAGTTGCATTAGAAGCATAGATCTGTAGAGGGATGCAATTAATAAAACCATTTAACAGACCTGAGTGAGAGCAACCGCAGATACAGTGTGGGGTTTGGGCAAATGCTAACCTCCAGTTAATGAGGCAGCTCCAGATCATGTAATTGGGGCCAGTAGATTTCATTCAGCTGCTGCTAGAACAGTCTAATTGCAGTTGTCCTGCCTTCCAGTATTCAGACAGTTAACTGTGGTGATGCAGCTTTGCTAGGTCAAAGGACCTCTCCAGCCTGTTGGCCATGAAAGTTCTCTGAAACTGCTGCCTTGCCTTCTGTTGGCTCAGTCTTTCAAATAGTCACTCTCTGTTTTGGTTTGGGCAAACCAGAATGGATCTGCAGAGATTTGTCATTAAAAATGAGTGGGCCTGGCTCGTTTCAACACAGGTTGGGGAGCAACCAGACAAGTTACACTGGCACAAGCTGGGAGGTGGAAATCTATGGGTGGGAATGGTAATGAGCAGCTGAGGATGCCCCAAGTGTTCTTCCCTCAGCCTAGCTGCAGTCAGAACTAGCTGTGTGAACACAGAAAACCAGGTGCCCTCTTTAGTTGATGGAGAGAGGTGGGCAGCTCTAAGACGTAATTCCTCCTCTTAAGCTTCTGATTCAACCTTTTAAATTGGAAAGCCTGCATAAATATTGGGAGGAGATTCATAAATAAATATATGTATTTTCCTGAGTACTATTTCCATCACTATCATTCTTCTCTGAAATGCTGATTGACAAAAACAGGAGTTCCTTTTATGCTTTAAAATCAAATTTAATTTAAAGGAAAATCTCAGTAAGTAATAAACCTTTTTTTACACACAACCTGAAAAGTACCAAAACACAAACCCATGAAAACTACTGACTTCTTTCTGGTTTACAGCATTAGCCTTGCTGTCAATAATCAGTAAGGTTTTAACTGTAAGGAATATTATAAAAGGCCTAATTGGATCACCTAAAGTTTAATAGCTGTTTAAAGATTTCTCTCAATGTGCTGAGTGTATGTTTATTTACTTGTAAAAGGTAAGTGGATTTTTTTTTGTGCAGACACCACATACAGTTCATCTTAGTTGAAAATGCAGTGAGTCCACCTTGAATAATCATAGAATCTTAGAATGGTTTGGGTTGGAACAGACATCTAAAAGTCATTTAGTCCAATCTCCTCTGCAGTCAGCAGGGACATCCTCAACTAGGTCAGGTTGCCCAGAGCCCTGTTGAGCCTCACCTTAAATATCTCCAGGATGGGGCCCCAACCACCTTCCTGGGCAACCTGTTCCAGTGTTCCACCACCCTCACTGTAAAGAACTTGTTCCTAACATCTGATCTACATCTGCTCTTCTCTAGTTTGAAGGCATTGCCTCTCACTGCTGGCCTTTGTAAACAGTCTCTCTGCATCCTTCTTCTATGTCCCTTTCAAGTACTGAAACACGGCACACATCGCTTCTACAACAGAGGAACCATAATACTTTTGAGCTTGTCATTTAATTACACTTTGAACAGCTCAAGTCAACGCTCTTAATGTTCTTTTGAAATTCTGGACCAGCTAAACAAAACACAAGTTGCTCTGCATCCCCTATTTCTAGCTTTTTTCAGTCTTTGCTTGAAGTTCCTCTGCAATCAGTTCATCTGCCTCAAACTGGGAAGGTAGCAAGCGTGCAAGAAAACACAAACTGTAGCTGCAGAGGTCTGCCATGGAGGTCCTGAGATTACAGCAATGAAATTGCTCTTGTCTCACCTTTAAAGTGAAGCTGCATCCACTACAGGGTAAGAGCCTGCTGTTAAGTGTTAAATGGAAATCAGTCCTCTGTAAGCTGGTGCTAGGGATGTAGAATTTAGCTCATTACTTATTTTATAGCAAGGAAGTAATGTAAAGATGTATTAATTAAGTCTTTCTGTCTTCCTTGCAGATGTTTTCCTGGGCTTACTGTGCTTGTCCATTTTTATGTATATTTCATGATAAATATGTCCATAAATAATTGATTGAACTGACAGGGAAAACCCCCAAGAAAATACAATGGAAACCTTGTCAAATAAGGCCTTTGAATAGCCAGAGTCACTTAAACAGGAAATCTTAAATCAGCTGCTAGATAATGTAGTAAATAAACATATTAACCAGTAAGTAAACATATTAACCAGCCACAAAGTCATAAATTAAGACTGTTGATATATCAAAGTCTAGACACAGCAGTCAACAAAGGCATGAGGAACAGTTAATGAAACTCAGGAAATAAAGAGAGTGTATCATTTTATAGACTTTATAAATTGCACCTTCTAAATACTTCTTAAAAAAAAACAAACAAAAAAACCCAAACATTTCCAGAGTGCTGCTTTAAGGATCATCACTGAAAATTATGTTTTGTTCTCAATTAGACTTCACCACTTAGGAGATTGTTAACCCTCAAAGAGTGCTTGATAGAACTGTTACTGGAAGTGTGCTGTGTTCCTGAACAAGAAAAGTATTTGTTGGTGAAATGTCACTTTTAGAAAAGCAATGAAACCTGCCTAAGTGTGCAGACATGATATATTCTAATAAGATATTTTTAGGAAAATGTTGGTGTGTTATGGCCATATTTGTGTTTACACACCATATTTGCATGTTGTCCTGGGCTGAGCTGGGATAGAAGGTATTTTACCCCAAAGGAGTGAAAATAAAAACACCCACACAGTTGGAGGTGAAATAGAAATACTACTGAAATACTATGGAGGCACAAAGGATAAATATACACACTCAGAATCAGCCTTGTCCCAGTTCCTCAGCTGTGCCCCTAACCAGACCTCAGTGAGGCCACAGCCAGGCCTCAACCAACCAAGCCTCCTCCCGTGCTAGGTCCCATCTTAGACCTCATTGCCCCCAAGACAGACCCAGAGAAGGCCTCAGCTGTGCAGTAAGAAATAGCTTGGCAGCCAGGCCTTACCCCGACACAAACCACAGCCACAGAGCAGCCATACGCTCAGAGTGGAGAGGTGAGAGAGAGAGATGACTGGGAGGTCTGCCCCTTACATAGGGAGATGGAGGATATGGGATGGAAAAGCAAATTATGCTATCCTGTGTATTCCCTCTGGGATGGACTCCCAGCCCCCCTGGGTCTACCTGATCCTCTGGAGGAGTTAATCAGTCCTGAACCTACAACACATAAACAACACAAGAAGGACATGGAACTGTTGGAGCAAGTTCAGAGGAGGGTCACAAAGATGCTCAGAGGGCTGCAACAGCTCTGCTGTGAGGACAGGCTACAGGAGTTCGGGTTCTTCAGATTGGAGAAGAGAAGGCTTTGAGGAGACCTTGTAGTAGTCTTTCAGTATCTGAAGGGGGTCTACAGGAAGGCTGGGGAAGGACTATTTACAAGGTCTTGTAATGATAGGACAAGGGGCAATGGGTTTAAACTGGCAGAGGGGAGATCGAAACTGGATGTTAAGAAGAAGTTCTTTACGGTGAGGGTGGTGAGGATGCTCTCTCCCTGGAGGTGTTCAAGGCTAGGTTGGATGAGGCCTTGACTGACTATTCTGGTTGCAGGTGTCCCTGCTTATGGCAGGGGGTTGGAACTGGATGATCTTTGAGGTCCTTCCAACCTAAACCGTTCTACGATTCTATGATTTACGTATGTACATTTGCACACCATATTTACATAGACACTTACATATTTGCATTTGCACACCATATTTATATGGCCATGTTTACAAAACTCTTTAGTTTGTTTGCAATATGCTTGCATCCCTTCTTTTTTTTTTTTTCTCATTACAAACATAGTTTTTTGGGTTTTTTTCCTGAATTAATCTTACAATTATCCCCCCTAGTAATAATGAGAATATAACTTGTCTATTCATTTCTGCTTCAGGCTGGCTCCTACCACACTAAGATAAGTAATACCAAACAGATATAAGCACCTCTCAAACACACAGAACTTCACATCATGTATCCTCTTCAAAGTGAGCAGACACCATTAGTGGGATTTCCTGAAGATCATTTGGGCCAACCCCAAGCAACACTACAGGCTTGGGAAAGTGTGACTGGAAAGATGCCTAGCTGAAAGAGCCCTGGGGTTTGTAATGGACTCACAACTGAATATGAGCCAGCAGTGTATCCAGGTGGCTAAGAAAGCCAATGGATCCTGGTTTGGATTAGAAATGCTGTGTCCAGTGGGAGTAGGGACATGATTGTCTCCTTGGACTCGGATTTAGTGAGGCCACACCTTGAGTGTTGTGTTCAGTTTTGGGCACCTCATTACAAGAGGGATGTGGAGGTGCTGGAAGACAGCTACAAAGCTGAGGAAGGGCCTGGATAATAAATCTGATGAAAGGCAGCTGAAGGAGCTGGGGATGGTTAGTCTGAAAAAGAGGAGGCAAAGGAGAGACCTGTTTGCTGTCTACAGCTACCTGAAAGAACATTGTGGAGAGGTTGGTGCTGGTCTCCTCTCACAGGTAATTAGTGCTAGAACAAGAGGCAATGGCCTCAAGCTGTGACTGGGTAGGTTTAGACTGGACATTAGGAATTTTTTTTTCATGGAAAGAGTGGTCAGGCACTGGAATGGGCTGCCCAGGGAGGTGGTTGAGTCACCAACCCTGGATGTGTTTAAAAGTTGTTTTGATGTGGTGCTTGGGGATATGGTTTAGGGGTGAGTCTTGTAGAGTAGGGTTCGCGATTGGACTTAGTGATCCTGAGGGTCTTTTCCAGCCTGAATGTGTTTATGATTTGCTGTCAGCTATCTGCTGCCACTGAAAACAATGAAAACAAGGTTGATGTAAACAAAGTTAGGCCAAAGCAGAGTTCTTCTACAAATCCTTTGCCTGTCAACTGCAAGGACAAAAGGTGTTTGAAAATACCTGGTTTACTTAAAATCTTTACAAGCCTGTATGACTGACACTGTAAGCACCTTAATTACAAACAGAACTAAAAAAGAAGCCAACCTTCCTTAAAATTCATATTCCTGCTTCTAATCATGGAATGATAAACAATTAGCTGGTGCCCTCATTGTTATCTTAGGGGAGCATGTGCAGCTGGATTAACAGTGGAAGTCAGCAAATATAGTAACAAGTGTTTTCAGTGGGGACCTGAATGGATCCCATAGTTACTAATTTAGGCATTTGGAATGTAAACCATGGGGAGCTTCAGAGGGGAAAGAGTTAGCTGTAGTTGACTGAAGATTTCTTTTTGCTTGTTTTTGCTTAACAAACAGAAATTCACAGCTGAGGCCACATACCCAGTATGGCCTTTACTGATGTAGCGATGTCAAAGACAGAGAACTGAGAATTTCAGAGGTCCACAACATCTATTAAACTTACTGCCACTTAAAAAAAGTTTTGGTTTTCTCTCTTTTCAGTATGCTGATGATATACATCTTTAAGAGATTTTTCTGGCATGCTCTAGTAGGTGGAGCAATCACTCCCATGGGAGTCAGGTTGTATGAACAATTCATGTCTCTTCTGGGTTTAATTTTCTTCATCCTAATTGCCAGCAGATTGTGATGATTGTTTTTTGAAGGTTCACAGCACTATCTTTGAAAGAGACATTAAAGAGTTAAAAGAAGTTGGTAAACTAAGCCTAGATGTACTGATTAAAGATATTTCTACTTAAGTCCTGGGAGAAGGAATCAGAGCTGCTGAAGCACAGTGTCCTAACTTAGCCTGTAAGCACTTCTACCTCCTACTTGATAAACTGCTTCAGTGTTTTGCTGCACTATCTCTATATGCCAGACTTATAAAGGCATGTCTTTGGAGAGGAGAAGAGGTGAGGTTTTGCTATACTGAGTGCTATTTATCTTTAAATCTTTCCTTAAATTATAGATTCACAGATGCATCAGGCTGGAAGGGACTCTCAATGGTCTACTCTCAATGGTCATCTTGTCCAAAAGCCCCCTGCAGTCAGCAGGGACACCTCCAACTAGATCAGGCTGCCCAGAACCACATGGTCTAATCTTAAATGTATCCAGGGATGGCATCTCAACCACATCTCTAGGCAAACTGTCCCAGTGTTTTAGCACTCTCATTGCAAAGAACTTACTCCTAATATCCAACCTGAATCTATCCTGCTCCAGTTTAAAAACACTGCTTATTAAGAAGTGAACTCAACTTTATATTTCTATATATAATGATTTTTATACATATACAAAATATAACTTGTAACAGAAAACAAGACAATAGACATTACCTCATATGTTGTAATATATTCTTGTGATATATGTTGTATATTACATGTTATATGCAGAATAAGATATAACTTTTTGATTTAATCTTTCTCTGGAACATTTATCTTGGTCTTTAGAGAAGAGAAGAATGGGGTCACAGCCTCAAGCCCAATTCTGCAGCCTCACGTATCTGCCGTTCATCTGCTTCTTTGTTCCCCTTTAGATATCTTATCTAAAACTGTGTATGCAGCTAGATTGTGAGAAAGAAATTTGCTAGAATTACTGTTACCTTGTGATGCAGATGTGAAATCAATGTCCCTGAGCCATGCTGTAACACACAGCATGTTCTTCATGCTTCAGAGTGAAGCAGCCAGATTTCAGTCAGCTCTGTCTGGTATCCCTCTGTAACACCCTTCCTTATATAGCATAGACATGCTCTCCACTGCTGACTAAAAGCATCACCAGGTTTGACCATCACACTGTGAGGCATGGAGAGGAGGTGTGTACGAAGAACAAAATCCTACCCTTATTGAAACTGAAGGTAAAAACATCCCAAACCTCTCACTGAATTACTTAGGCTCAAAACTTTAAAACCCAAGCTTCAGAATTAGTATCTTTTTCTCCTTGAAGAGTATTGCAGTGTAGAGTTCAGCACACATTCACAAGACACGTACTAAGACATGAAAAGAGCTGGAGTGGTTCCATTGAAGGGGTACATACCCTCAGGATGAACACCATAGGACCACAATAGCTGAGAAATCAGTATCTTTCTTGGGAATTTGAAGCTGTATCTGAAAGTGAACATCACAGTGTTGAAAGTTTCATTTTGTGAGGATTTAAGAAATTTCTGTATGGAGTCAGCACAGGTCCCTGGCCTGTGTGGTGAGAAGGTAGCACTGAGAGTGCATTGTTACAGTCAGCACGCTCTAAGGTTTTGGCTTACTTACGCCTAGCCAACGCTGATTGTAATTCCAGCTCGCTCTGGGACTTAGGCATTCAATATTATAAGAGAAGTCTTTCCTCTCCTCAGCCCATGTGGCAGCAATGTCTTTTTAAGAATAGAAGCAGATCTACAAACTTGAGATTAGTGGTCTTTTGGCTACGATTTCTGGACATCTGCAGCCTGCCGGAGTTGCAACTGCCAATAATTTATCAGCACCAGAGGAATGAAAAAAGTGTTTGAGTTCCACCCAGTGGAAAAAATGGATGTGATCCTAAGCTTCTCAGCCTTAGGGCCTTTACCCAGGAGGGGGGAGATCTCGTTTTTTAGGGTTTGCTCCAAAAACTATTCATGACTTTTCTTCACTGCTTCTTATAAAAATGCAGAAACTGTCAAAGCAGAGCTTAGATCCCAGATGTTTTTCTAAGGCCAACCAGGCTTCCTGACTATTCCCTCTTTCTTCTCAGGGAGATAGAGGAATGTCATGGTTTTGCTACCTTAGCTCCTGTAAGAGTGAAATAGGTGCTGAGATGCTTCAGATGCACCTTCAGAAGAAGGCTAAGAGATAGGTAGTGATATGCTCAGAATGAGCAGAGGATTTCAAATTGTCATTTTGAACTTGGGCATCTCTTACCCAGCTTTGGGCCCTGAATTGATCTCTCTTTTTTTCTTTTTTCTTTTTTTTTTTTTTTTTTTTTTTTTTTTTCTTTTTTTACTATGTATATCAGTAACTGAAGCATATCAGATGAATTTAGTCAATGTCACAATATGGGCAAGATGGCAGAGAACAGGAAAAGTGAAGAAGCAGTCTCACAGATGAAAGCTGAAGTCAGCAGAATTTTAATAGCAATAAAGATCAGCTCATTCGTGGAGCAGGTAACTGGAGAGTGCCCTTCAGTTTCAAAATTAAACCCAGAAATTTTGCCAGAAACTACCAATAGCCCAGTGCTAAATGACTGGACTGGAGCACAAGAACTGCAAGATGAATTCCCATGGCTCAGTGCTGATATTAATTTAAACTTTTTATGGACAGTACTCTACTACAAATCCAAAACCTATATATAGTTTTCTGAAGAGACATAACTTGCTTATTCTGCCTGCGCCTGGAATTGCTTTTCTGGTCTCTTCTGGTTTTAGCTGCACAGTTGTGAGCCTTCACTCTGCATGGGCATGAGTCAGCTCCAAACCGTAAACAGTGTAGCCATGGTTAGTAAGCCTGAGCTACTAAGTCTTTACGGATAGCCTGGGCACAAGTTGTGTCTGCTGGGAGCACAACCAAAGCAAGTTCACATACGCTTGGAAAAAAACCAACAACAAACCAACGAACCCCGCCCCCCAAAAAAGTGTAAATACTCTGTTCTTTTCCTGCTTCCTCCCCCTGCCTTTCTCTTTCCCTCTCCCTTTTTCTTTCTCTGTCCACCCACACACATCCACAAGAGCACTCACAGAAACTCCACCTATCTAAGCCCTCTGCCCAGATAGCTGAAATTCCTGAGTGGGATCTCACAGGGCACACATTTGTTTAGAGTGGTAACAAGTGGCTGTGTTTTGGTACGAGGCCTCTTGCACACCTCCTTACAATGAACTTGAACAAAGAGCAGTTGTTGCATTCATCTGTGTTCACAGTATTTTTCACTCAACCTAAGGGGTGTTTATTTTTGCCTGCTCAGGAAAGAGTACTATAGATCATGGGGATGAGAAGACACTGCTGAGCTCCAAACACTTATTGGGGGAGCTCCCTGTTCAGAGGGGACAGACTCAGCCTAAGTTTCACTACATCCACTATGGCAGGATGTCAGTGCCCTGAAGTCCGGTTTTGTTGTTGACAGTGGCAGATGAAGACCTATGAGTTCCAAATGACCCTTCATGTGGCTACAAGACTCATGCCCGTGGGGTTTTCTCACACACAGAATAAGAAATAGGCTACTTTCCCCCTAAGGTTTCCTTTAATCTGTCCTTCCTTCTCCTAGCTAGGCACTAATTGTGCTGTACACCAGCTTCTGCCATTTTCATGGCATGAGCAGCATGCTGGCATAAGTCAGTGGAAATTTAACATTCAGTATTTCCTCTACATTTCCTCTCTCCTATTTTTCTCCCTTCTGAAACAATCACTTACAAGAACAAGACTAACACTTGGTTTTATGACAGGAAAACCTCCATTTTATACAGCAAAGCTACAGAAGCTGTATCTTGGCTATGACTGCCTTGCTGCCTGGGATTTAGTATTTCTGAGATTTGGGGATTTTTACCAGTAGGTTTTGAGAAGCATCAATAATCTTAGTCACCTACACACTTGGACTCAAAGTGTGCTCTCAAAGAAGCAATACTTTTTTGACAGAACTATGAAAGCTGTTGAGAAGTAGAAGGATCATTATAGAACATCCCTTTCTCTTTTTCAAATGTATAATCCTTACAGGACATCACTGGTAGGTGAATATTAGAGCTGAATTGAAATACTGGAGCTGAATATTGAAAGCTATCCTCCAGCAAATTAAAGGAAATGGAGTTTCTCAGGATCCTATTTCCCCCTGCAGAGGAGAAACTAATACAAAATAAAGGAAGCTTGCTTACTCCTGTGAATTCTTCCCCTCTTTCTTTGTGTGTGTGTGTTTGTGTGTGGTATTTTTATCCCAGGGGCAAATCCTAAACACATCAGGTGCAAACCCCAGCATTTTCTTTTCTCATGTTATCTACATCTCAAAGAAGCATGAGGAAGCTAGATAAACACGTCTTTTCCTCTGTTATTTATTCCTGCTACCTGCTGGATGCCACAGGTCAGCTCTGCAGTTTCACCCACATGCTCTATACCCAGGATAAACGTGGGAGGGATATTTGTGTCACTGTTCTAGTTGGAAGGTGCTTACATAGCTTCGCTATTACAGCATAACCATAAGCTTTAACATATATATCTTCCATAAATCCACTGCAAGCAGACTAGCACTGGTACTCCCAGTTTAAACAAGGGAATGGAGAAAGAGAGTGTACATGACTTGTCCAACATTACTTATATCCATGGTCATAGAACCATAGAATCATAGAATTGTCAGGGCTGGAAGGAACTTCAAGGATCATCTAGCTCAAATCCTCCTACCATGGGCAGGGACACCTCACACTAGATCAGGTTGCCGAGAGCCACATCCAGACTGGCCTTAAAGACCTTCAGGGATGAGGCTTCCACCACCTTCCTGGGCAACCTGTTCCGGTGTCTCACCACCCTCATGGTGAGGAACTTCTTCCTAACATCCAATCTGAATCTCCCTTCCTCTAACTTGGATCCATTCCCCCTAGTCTTGTCACTGCCTGAGACCCTAAAAAGTCCCTCACCAGCTTTCCTGTAGGCCCCCTTCAGATACTGGAAGGCCACAATAAGGTCACCTCAGAGCCACCTTCTCTCCAGACTGAACAGCCCCAACTCTCTCGTCTGTGTCCATGGGAGAGGAGCTCCAGCCTTCTTATCCTCATGGCCCTTCTCTGGACACGGTTCAGCATGTCCAGATCTTTCTTGTAATAGTGGCTCCAGAACTGAATGCAGTACTCAAGGTGGGGTCTCACCAGAGTGGAGTAGAGGAGGAGGTCACACAAAATCACAGTTGTTCTCTGGCAGACCAAAGGTGATTTGTTTCACAAACCAAAACAGTGCATTAATTTAACAACCTTCAAAGAATACCTTAACCCTTTCTGGTAATGTACACTTGCAGCCAAGGCCAACCATGTCCTGGCTTTTATCAAAAGGAGTGTGACCAGCAGGAGCAGTGAGGTGATTCTGCCCCCCTACTCTGCTCTTGAGTGCTCTGCAGTGCTGCACCCAGTTCTGGTGCCCCCAGCATAAGAGGGACATTAGACTGATGGAGTGGGTCCAGAGAAGGGCCAGGAAGATGATCAGAGGGCTGGAGAAATACCTCTGTGGGGACAGGCTGCAGGAGTTGGGGTTGTTCAGCCTGGACATAAGGCAGCTCCGGAGAGACCTTAGAGCAGCCTTACAGTATCTGGAGGGTACAGGAAAGCTGAGGAGGGACTTTTTATAATGTCTTGTAGTGACAGGATGAGAGGGAATGGATTGAAGCTTGAGGAGGATACGTTTAGACTGAAAATCAGAAAGAAATTCTTTACAGTGAGGGTGGTGAGACACTGGAACAGGCTGTCTAGGGAAGTCATGAATGCCCCTCTTTGGAAGTGTTCAAGGCCAGGACAAATGAAGCCTTGAGTGATCTAGTCTAGAGGAAGGTGTCCCTGTCCATGGCAGGTAGGTTGACACTAGGTAACCTTTAAGGTGTCTTCCAACCTAAACTATTCTATGAATCTCTGAATCTCTAGACCAGTGCCCTGTTAATGGCAGAATCAATTACTGTATAGTATCTAAAACAAATACAGACTTCTCATAGCTGTCAAGTACACACAGAAATTTCACAGTATTTGAGCTAAATGGGACAGTAAGAGATAGCAGATGGAGTGCAGAGCTCCTCACTTTCAAAACAAGATTTGGGGCTTGAAAAGGGCAGTCAAAAAACCCTATCAAGTCCCACATGATCTTACCTGCTGGAGAAGGTGAGCATTTCATTCTGCAAGTATCTTCTGCAAGTTAATTTCCTACTTCTGCCTGACATCCTAAACCCTCACAGCCTGCACTCTAGGGCTGTGCTATGAGAAGAGGGAATCCAATTAATTATGTCCTACCTCGCATACAGCATTCAGCAAGCAATTATTAGACAAAACCTGTTTGAGGCTCTTATTTGATTTAGGAGGCTTGTGTGTCTTGGCATTCATCAGGATTTACTGATGTTGATAAATTGCTCTTTTCTGTCATGCTTCTAAATAGATATATCAGGTTTAGCCAGGGCTCCTTGCAGAACCTTGATCTAAACATTTTGGGGTTTGGGGGTTTTTTTCATCTAGAAGTATCTCTAACTGCAATACAGAGGTCAGAATGAAATTATTTGTCTAATTATGAATTCAATTTTTATTTTCTGTCCTCAAACAGCTGGGTGTAAATCCACATGAGTCTGCTTCAGAAAAGCTCTCCTGAGCTAGTACAGGAAGAAAAATCGCTAATGTAGCATGAGCCAAGCATGTCCTAGGATATCTTTACATGCAATGTCTAGGAAAGCCTAGATTGAAATCTGCAGACATGCTGCTGCTAGATTCAGTGACACAGAACTGAAAGAGGTGGGTTGGAAATCTATTCTCTATGAAGAATTCAGGAGGCTGCCTCCTTCCCCCCCACCCAGCAGCTCTTTGTGTTAGCTGCNCTGTCTGGGCTGCATGTGCACACTGCAGACTCATGAATAAGGGAATGAATAAGGGAACTGGCACACAGCTACCTGGCAGAGTGAACTGATTGTACATAGTCTGGTTTAGTTAAATTTCAAGGCAAATTTTAGGGTGGACAGAGTCCTGGACTTCTGCTATATTTTTAAGGCAAAGGATAACCAAAGAAAGGAAAACAAAAAAAAAAACCAAAATATAAAATAATTTATTTTTCCTTCCTCTCAACTTCCTGTGTTCCTAACCAGGAGCTTTGTCAAGCAGGAGCCTGCTCTTTCTCATAGAATTACTGAACTGGAAGCACTTGGGGTTCTTTTCCTCCTAAATTCATTCTATGTTCTCATGAGTCACTATATTACTTGACAGGAGAATTTAATGTGTCTGATTGCTAAGCTCCCTAGCTGCTGATGTCCTAAGATGAGTTATTGGCAAATACTGTGCCATGTCTGTAATAGAGCTGCTGCATGTATCCCACAGAGTCACAGAATGGTAGGGGTTGGAAGTGACCTCTGAAGATCATCTAATCCAGGCCTGCCCTGCTAGAACAGGATCACCTGGAGTAAATCACACAGGAACATGCCCAGGACTGTTTTTAATGCCTCCAGACACAGTCTCTACACCTTCTCTGGTCAGCCTGTTCCAGTGCTCTGCCACCCTCAAAGCGACAATTTTTTTCCTTCTGTTCATGTGGAACCTCCTGTGCTCTACCTTGCACCCATTGCCCCTTGTCCTATCACTGAAAGCAGCCTGGCTCTGTCCTCCCTTTAGCTGTTGGTAAGTATTAGTGAGATCCCCCCTCAGTCTCCCCTTCTCCAGGCTAAAGAGCCCCAACTCTCTCAGCCTTTCCTCATAAGGTAGGTCTGTTAAATACCTCATAAGGTTGAACTGCTTCGAGGTTCTGTTTGCTGATACCAGGTAATGCAGGCTAGACTCTTTCAATATAATCAAATATAAAACCTAATCTGCTTTGATCACCTCCATCCTATGTAATATTCAAATTTGTGCCAGTTTTACATAAAAAACTGCAGTAAAGGGTGTGTATCTTTCAAATTCCAAAGAACTGCCTTGTACAATTACATGTGTATTCCAGCTGTCTCTTTTATGTAATGGGTTTTAAATGCTCACCACAAGCACTAGACTATTCCTCAGTGATGTAGCTGTGTGTTTATAAAAGTCTGGTTTTCCATAAATAGTACTTGCTATCCATTGTTAGCTTCCCAACTGGTTTAAAAATTTGCTGTCTGACCAACAAAGTAGGAAAGATGTGAAGAATTACCCATCACAAGTGAAAACTAGAGAATAGCTGTGGAATATATAATACATATAATATTGTAGGAAAACTCAGATGCAATTGGATGCAGAAATAAATAAAGCAATATTCAAAAATAAATAACCTCTACAAATATTACAAAGCCAAACGCTGCTGTGAATGTCACTAAAACACAAGAACAAGAAGGACTGAAATAGATGAAATGTGATTGCCTGGAAAATGCCATGACTGTGGCCATCTCTCCTGATGCAAAACTTTCTATTCCTGAAATGGAAGTGGTGATCTTTCCCTCCAGTATCTGAAGGGGCCCTAGAGGAAAGCTGATGAGGGACTTTTTAGGGTCTCAGGCAGTGACAGGACTAGGGGGAATGGATCCGAGCTAGAGGAAGGGCTATTCAGATTGTTAGGAAGAAGTTCTTCACCGTGAGGGTGGTGAGACACTGGAACAGGTTGCCCAGGGAGATGATGGAAGCCTCATCCCTGGATGTTTTTAAGGCCAGTCTGGATGTGGCTCTGGGCAACCTGGTCTAGTGGAAGGTGTCCCTGCCCATAGTAGGGGGGTTGGAACTAGATGATTCTTGAGCTCCCTTCCAGCCCTGATAATTCTGTGATTCCTTCCATCACCCAGGGATGTGGTTGAGGCCCCATCCCTGGAGACATTCAAGATCAGACTTGATGTGGCCCTGGGCAGCCTGATCTACTTGGAAGTGTCACCACTGACTGCAGGGTGTTTGGTCAAGATGACCTCTGAGGGTCCCTTGCAGCCTGATGCAGTCTGTGAATCCGTGAATCACTGCACACCACCTTCTAGGGCAAATTCACCTCCACCTCACTAGATTATTGCCTCAGCTGAGCTTGTGGAAATCAGGTAATCTTTTGGCACTGAGTATCTCTACATCACCTTAAGCTTTCTTGTGTCAAAATGTCAGTAGTACTAGATGTTTTTATACTGCTTAATATCAGTATCAATGTTCTTTCATATGTCAGCCTGAAGATATAAAAGTATCATAAAGTGGTCTAGATGTCAAGGTATTTCATTATTATATAACAGTCAGCACAGTTTGTTCTGCTCTCCTTAACCTTAAAAAGTTGATACATTCATTACTTTACATCTCTGATTAACGTAACAACAAACCAGGACATACATTTACAGGGAAGGGATGCTGGACCAAGCAATTAAACAACAAAACAAAAGCAAATACCTAATTGCACTATTTGATCTTAGAATAATATCTTGAGTAACACATTTTATGTATGGACAGTCAGAGAAAAGCTGAGTTTGGTTTGAAGGGAGACATGCCAGAGTTCTAATCTTTATTGCTAAACTAAGAACATAGGAAAGCAATTTTAATCAGGATGACTCAGTATGAAAAAAAAGAAAAGGAATTGTTTCCATTTTTTAATGGCCAAGTTTAAGTGAACTTTATGGTTTTAGATAAATATATGCATGTCTCTTAGCACATTCTTTTTCAGTGTGCAACAACTGAGTTATTTCTCTTTAATAAATAACCTTACCTGAGTATACACCAGCCTACATGCACTACTTAATGACAGCTCTCCAGAAATTATCATATTCTGTATAAAACTAATATATTATGATTAGGAGTTGAAGGGGGCCTACAGGAGGGCTGGAAAGGGACTATGTTTACAAAGTCCTGTAATGACAGGACAAGGAGTAATGGGTTTAAATAGGGGAGATTTAAAGCGGATGTTAGGAAGAAGTTCTTTACAGTGAGGGTGGTGAGACACTGAACAGGTTGCCCAGGGAGGTTGTGGCTGCTCCCTCCCTGGAGGTGTTCAAGGCCAGGTTGGATGAGGCCTTGAGTGACCTGTTCTAGTGGGAGGTGTCCCTTCCTATGGCAGGGGGCTGGAACTGGATGATCTTTGAGGTCCCTTCCATCCTATGATTCTGTAAGATCTTAATGAACTAAATACAAAAGGAGAGAGATGCATTTGGCTCTTTCCTTGTATGGATGTGAAATGTTCACCGTGTCTTGTCTTTGGCCAAACTGGTCTCATTTTTGTTGTGTGGTACATGGGATTACAAATGGGATGTGACTCAGTATTGTCACCAAAATAAAGTGCAGTATTGCCCTGCTGAGTGCAAAAGGAGCATGGCTCACTACAAGAAAGACATTGAGTTGCTGGAGCAGGTCCAGAGAAAGTCAACAAAGCTGGTGGAGGGTCTGGAGGACAAGGCTGGCTGAGGGAGCTGGAGCTGTTTAGTCCAGAGATGAGGAGGCTGAGGGGAGACCTCATTGCTCTACGACTCCCTGAAAGGAGGTTGCAGTGAGGTGGGGGTCTACCTAGTATTACTTGGTAAAACAAGAGGAAATTGTGCCAGGGGAGGTTTAGACTGGAGATCAGGAAAAAATTCTCTACTGAAAGAGTGGTCAGGCTGCCCAGAGAGGTGATCTTTTAAACACCCTTGGAGGTGTTTAAAAGATGCACAAGAAACAAAACAGAAGACAATTGAAAGCTTGGTGTTATTCAGGCAAAGAATTTAAACATACTTTAAATCTTTTTGATAATAAGAAACGTGTGGACATGGCACTTTGGGACATGGTTTAATGGCCATGGTGGTGTCAGGTTGATGATTGGACTTGATCTTAGAGGTCTTTTCCAAGCAAAACAATTCTATCATTCTATATAGTTTAAGACAGATATTCAGATGAGCACTTCCTTTTGAGCAAGCACTGTCTTTTGTACTTAATATATGCAAGACCATTGAAGTATAACACTAATTATTATCTAGGAAGTGAATCTCACTAATATTAATTATCAGTGAACTAAAATCTAAGTGACATAACTGTCTTGCAAAATGTCTGCAATAAGAACACGCCACACTGTATCCTATCATCCCAGTATTCTGTCTCCAGCAGTGGTAAAAGGCAGCAGCTGAAGTGGGTGCAATAATTTGTTTCGGAAACAACTGGTTAAGTGCAGCAGGAGTCTGATTCATCTCCTTTAATAGTAGTTATCCACAGTCTACATCTGATCTATAGCCTCCATCTGATCTAACTGTCCAGCCTCCCTATCCAAAACTGGTCACCAGAAGGACGAGAATGATTAATTTCTAATTTGCAACCTTAAAAAGTCTGCTTTTCTTCAGGGACTGGAGGAGCTTAGAGTGACTATCTCAAACACAGGCGTTTACAGGACTCCCTTCACAGGGCCCGACGTTTAAAAACACTCTAATGTTTATACATGCAGGTAGGACAGGAATGCCAGGGGCACTGCATTCATTTACTCTGCAAAGAAATGCAAAGGAGTTGCCTCAGGTAAAAACGGCTTCGTTCAAACTCATTCATCTGGACACTGAAAACACAGCCAAAACTAACAGAGCTCTTTTAGACTAAAAGAATTCACCACGGTGCTCGTTGCTGTCTGGTGAAGAATGGTGATGAAATGGAAGGCTTAACAAAAGAGATCTGTACTTGTGGTGAGGATTTTAAATAGGCAAACTTTGATAAACTGGAAAAACTATAGAATGAAGCAGGCTGGACCGAAGTGCTTAGGGAAGGGAGTGCTTGAACTAGATTTTTCTGGAGTCAAAACTGGGAAAAAAAAGGAATTTTGTTGTGAACTGCCTAGCTTGCAGGGGGATAGGAAGGCAAGGTGATTTACCACGCTTCAAGACTGAGGTCCTTCCTAATCAGGATTTGTGTTAAATGGAGATCTGAGAAGCTGGCCTGCCAAAGAGCTGAGGGAGGGAGCCTTCTGAAGATAAGATGGACCTGCTTTGGCTAAAACTGATGAAGCAGAGCTCACATAACATACGCACTCCACTTCAAAGCAGGTTTTGAGGGCCAGGCTGCCCAAAAAAGCTTTGCATGACTAACGGTAATTTTAATATTAAAGTTCACACTTCTCAACATGTTAATGAGGAAAATCAAGTACATGCCAAACATACATGACTATACTACTACTCAATGTTCCTCCCAAATCACACTAACCATCTCCTAGAAGGCAGGGACACCACAAGCTGGGGTATAAAACACATGAGAGGGATATCTTGGGGCTATAAAACCCATGAGAGGGACATCTTGGGGCATGCTGCTCCTGGCATCAGGGAGCACACATTCTGTTGGCACAGGTACCAGCGTCAGAGACCGGAGATGAAGCACAGGCCAGCACGTGCAACACCACCAGCTGCAGCAACATCTGAGACTTGGGGGAGAAGACAGAGATGAGGATAGTCAATGGGCTGTACTCTTTTCCTTTTTTGTGAGAAGAGACAAAAAAAGTTTGGCTTGAGTAGCTTAGCAAGATCAGAATTGGAACAAACAGAACAATAAGACATTTCAGGTTGAAAGGGATCTCTGGAGTTCACTGAGTTCAACCTCCCTCTCAAAGAGAAATCTGAATTCAAAGTTAGATTAGATTGCCCAGGATTTTGTCCAGCTGAATTTAGAGTACCTCCAGGAACTGAGATTCCACAGCTACTCTGGTCAACCTAGCCCAGTGCTTGGCCATTTTCCTGTGAATTGTTTGGTTTTGTTTTTTTTTTTTTTCTTCATCAGAATTTCTTTTTAACAACTTGTGCCTGTTGCCTCTAATCTTTATTTCTCACTACTTGGAAGAAGACTGATTCTATATTCTCTGTAAGCCCTTTGTAGTCCCCTAAGCTTTCTTTTCTGGCTTAACAAACCCACATCTTTCAGCCTGTCCTCATATATCATGTCCTCCACGTTGAACTTGAAGATACAGGATGTCCTTTTCTCTCCTCTGTTTTGATTCTTGTAGAACCACTTTTAGCATTTTTTGGCTGGGGCAAAATTTTCCAATTCTATCTTAACCAGTTCCTGTCCACAGTGACCCCTCCACTGTGGGCAGGAGAGGTATGAGTTTTTAGGGAGTATTTCTGAAACCATTATTTAGATCAGGAATAACTTATTTGAGCTGCAATTAACTCCAAAGAAACACATGGCACGATTGTAGCAATTGGTAGCACTCAGAAATACATATATATATTTTTTAATATAATGTATGGCTTCTCAGACTGCTGCACACATTAAAATCTTGCTTTCAAGACTTCTCTGTACAAACATGAGTATAAGAAATGCACATTACAAAAGAAAAAAAAAAAGGACAACTGTGACATCTCAGTTTGTTTCTGGGAATGCCTCACAGAAATTCTCCAGCTTTGTCAATGCTGTACACATAAAGCTGAGAGGAGGAGAAAATAAAATTGCTGAGTGTTTCCTCCTGTCCTCTTGCAGAAATGGAGTGATTTGTTCTGTTCACCCCTAGAATCACTTTGTGCTCTTGTTGGTAATTATGAAAGGAAAAGAGAAAAATGAAAACTGACATGGGTCTCTAAGGCCATGTATACATCTGGGGTCCAGAACGAGCCATGTGCAGCCCATCATTAGGCAGGCTATGAGGGGAAAAAATATTACATTTCCTGCATTAATTCTGTGTTCTGGGGGAAAAAAAATCTGTGAAATGGTGATCAAGAGATTTAAATTCAAAAGCTCTTGCTTTTGTGGAGAGATACGGAGAAAGTTCCTTGAGATGGATTTCTAGCTCTCAGTCTTCCTTTCTTGGGAAGCTCAGCCTTTGCTAAGCAAAGAGTTAATGCAATGCTCTGTGTTACTGTGTTGAACATCCTCTAGCAGCACATTCAGTTTGACATTAAAAGGAAAATAATTCAGCTGGTGATCTGTAGAGTGCTACTGCCTGCTCTGAAATTGCAGTTATGCTTGCTGTGTTCTCTTGACATTAGTGATCAGATCATAGAGGCTCTACTTTTGTTTACAAATAATCTCCCTTTGAACTAACGGCATCAGTGCTGCTAATGCTTTTGGACTGGCTGCAAGATATAATCATATCTCTCTTCGACACCTAAGCTAATCAACTAGAAATGAACCTTGGTGGGCAGGTTCTCTAAAATGAGAAGGGTAATGGACCCCTGTCAGCAGCATGGATTTCAGGAGCACCTTTCATGCCTATAACGCTCTGTTGATATGGATCAGATTTTACAGTCAGGGTCTACGATTATTTTTAGACACTTGGACATTCTCTTTTCAGGCAAAACCAATTCTGGTGGCATGTTCTGAATAAAGCACATTGAAACACTTTGTTAGAATCCCTTAATGACTTTCTTGCTTCTTTTGAATCCAAACATAAAAACTTTTCTTCCTAAAGAAAAAATAGGTACTATTATTTTACAGCAGAGAACTGTTTTGCACTGGAAAGAGAAAGATGAATTAGACAATGGAGCCCCAATATTTGAAAACCTGCAACTCAGACTTCTCCCTCTAACAAGCTACTTCTTCCATATTGATTTGCAAATAGATGTAAATCATAGAATTATAGAATCGTTTGGGTTGGAAGGGACCTTCAAAGGTCATCTAGTTCAACTCCCTCTGCAGTCAGCAGGAGCATCCTCCACTCAAACAGGTTGCCCAGAGCCCTGTCGAGCCTGACCTTGAATATCTCTAGGGATGGGTTCTCAACTACTGCCCTGGGCAACCTCTTCCAGTGTTCTACCACTCTTGTACTAAAGAACTTGTTCCTAACATCCAACCCAAATTTACTCTTCTCTAATTTCAAATCATCACCCCTTGTCTTATCACTACAGGACTCTCTAAACAGTCTCTCTGCAGTCTTCTTCTAGGGCCCCTTTAGCTACTGGAAGACTGCTGCTAGGTCTCTCTGGAGCACTCTCTTCTCCAGGCTGAACAGCCCAAATTTTTTCCACTTGTCTTTATAGGAGATGGATTCCAGCTCCCCAGTCATTTTTGTTGGCATCCCACTTTGGACCCACTCCACCAGGTCCACATCCTTTCTAGTTTGAGGGCCCCATACCTGGACACAGTACTTCAGGTGAGGTCTTGCTAGAGAAGATTAGTGTCAGAATCATCTCTCTTGACCTGCTGGTCACACTTCTTTTGATGCAGCCCAGGATGCAATTCATCTTCTGGGCTGCAAATGCACTTTTTTGGCTCACGTCCAGCTTCTCACCCACCAGAACTCCGAAGTCCTTTTCCACAGGATTACTTTCTCTCACTTTATCCCCAAGCCTGTATTGATAATGAGGATTGTTCCAGTCCAGGTGCAGGACCCTGCACTCAGTCTTGTTGAACCTCATTAAGTTCACCTGGGCCTACCTCTCCAGCTCATCCAGGTCCTTCTGGATGATATCCCATTCCTCTAGCATATTGACAATCCTTGATGCTAATTCAGATAACTGATTCAGAAAACCAGGATTTCATTTCAAAGCAATGATGCTCTAGTAGTCTACAACATGTTAGAATGTTCTTTTAGAGCCATTAGCAAAACATTTAACAACATGAACTTGCATCACTAGGATTTGGGGACCATTATACTGTATTTGCTGTTGTATTAGATTAGATTAGATTAATTGACTTAGGAAAGTTAAAGAGCCAACAACCTATGAAAAGATTCATGAAATAAATATTTAGTTCTTCAGAAAGACAAGATGGACTCTCAAAATATATTTTACCTACCTTGTTCATCTTAAGCAGCAATTTGGGTTCAGTGGGACTTAAATTTATTCCTGACTTATTTGCTCATCATTTGATATTAGATTGCCTAGTAATATGTTAGCCTCTGCTATTTCCAAAGTCTGAGGTTACAGCTCGATGTATACTGAATGGAAAGGCTGTATCAAGTGTACGTTCTCTTCTCAACAGGATCAGCAAAAGAAGGAAGCAATCCACGACACAACTGATTTTGCCAGGCAGTAAGACATTATTTAGGAGGAAGTTCTTTACAGTAAGGGTGGTGAGGCACTGGAACAGGTTGCCCAGGGAGGTTGTGGATGCTCCTTCCCTGGATGTGTTCAAGGCCAGATTGGATGAGGCCTTGAGTAACCTGTACTAGTGGGAGGTGTCCCTGCCTATGGCAGGGGGTTGGAACTAGATGATCCTTGAGGTCCCTTCCAACCTTACCATTCTATGATTCTATGATTAAACAACCTTCTCTCTGTTCTTGGGACCAGTGCCTTTCCCATCCCTGTACCTACATTTTAAACCATGAGCATTCTTTTATGCATTCTTTTATTCACTATTTTCCTTCAGATTCCAGTTACTGGCTGCTTTCTCATGACTTTTGTATTCTTGACCTCTTGTCTTACAGGATTCATGAAGACAAGGCAGGGATAGAAACACAGCATGCGAGTTTGCCAATGACTCTAGTAATGTAGTAGACACTCCTTAATTAAAGTAATTAAGGGAACCATTAAGGAAATATTTGTAAGCCTCTTGCTTTGGTAGATGCTGTAATATGGATATACTGACAAATGCAGACGGGCTGTTTTCATGGCAGAGAACTCTTGCATATGTTTTACCTGCAAGCTTGGGCCGGGCTCTGCCCAGCTTTTCACCACTTATACTGTTCTTTACTTATTTTACAAAGAACCAACTGAAAACTACAACTATTGCCCTTTGCTCAGGGCTGTCAACCCTCTGGCCACACCCTCTGTGCTGCACAGCCTTGCCAGCAGCGTTGTTGATATTTAACAACTATTACAGAATGACAGAGGATGTTCAACCAAGTCATTTTCAAAATGCTTTTGGGAATAATGTGTTCCACTTGACAGGGCATTCCTGTTGAATTAAGCTTGAAGGAAATAATGTCAGCTCAAGCTCTTTGTCTTTGTTAACAGTCCTTTGTTTTCCCCTAACATTAGGTGTGTACAAAGCTCAGTGCTGGAAGATCACTCTATGATGATTTTCCACATTGGCAAGCAGAAAATTGGCCAAATATATATGACAAAGCACAAGTTAGACAGTCTTAAGCACTAGCAGTTTATTGTAATGGAGGGTTAATTAATTATTGTGAGGTGATCGTGTTTAAAAAATAATATTGTTTATCAATTTTGGTATTTAGGAGTCTCGTCCCCCACCCCTGACCACTAATTTTAGTAATAATCAGGTTGTCTTGCAGTGGTCATGGAAACATTATACAGAGGAATAATATAGGATATAGAACATTTAAGAAATAACTAGCAAAAATAGAAACATTGATTGAACTGGAAGAGAAGGTTCTTGTGGTCAATACACCGCTTGTCCACTAGATGGACTCAAGGAGCTCCTTTCTGTTTACGGCAGAAGGCAATTAGTGAATTACAGGTGTCTTTAAGTATTTACTCACAAATATTATTTCCTGACTTGTGGGGCTAGCTACAGCTTCAAACAGTACCCAAACACTTGCAGAGGGTTCTGTTGGTGTCTTGTCAGCCACTGAGGCTTCTGATTCTTCCCAAGCTTTACAGGGTGCTGGGGAAAGGAGGCAGACGATCTCTAACCTTATCCCGGTTTCTTTGGACAATCTGTGTGTCCCTTCCAGGCCTCCTCATCTTGGCAGGTACAGGTAGGATGTCTTGCAATGTGCAGTCTTGGCATGATGTCAGGCTGGCTATGAAGGCCTATTGCATGGAGGCATTTATGCCTATTCCAAAGCACAAGGCTTGTCATTATTCAACTGGGCTAATTTGTAGCTTAACATAGCATAATGCTGCAGAAGGCAATGACAGAATCACTGCCAGTGGCAGAGAGCAATAGCAGCAGGCAGTGGCAGGCAGCAAGCAAGCAGAGCACGAATACAACAGCAGAGCATGTTGTGTTACCTGCTCATCTTTTTATCAATACAGCCCAAAACTAATGGGCCTTTGGACACAGAATAACCATCAAAACAGCAGTTAGCTGAGCTTAAGCGTATTAGGCGAAGCCATAGGCTTACTATACCCAAATTTGGGAAGACATAGGCCTTGCATGAGGCAGGCACAAACCAAGTGTACCTTGTTTACCATGGGATGTAAACAGGAGCAAAGCAAGTCTGGGCAAGTCAGGGTCCTTAGACTCAACAGCTCCAGGTTCTTAGTCCTCTCTTCGGTGGTTGCTTCTCCCCAAAACAGAGAGAGGGAGAGCAGAAAAACATGTCTGGGCAAGCCATTACATGTACATTCCTATTTTGGCCTATTCAGGCCTACCACAACACAGTTTAAAACAGTCTAAAGGCAAAGAGACATATCCATCTTCAATCAATGGACTTTCAAAAGATGATCTATTGCTGAGAAGTAGCACTAGCAGTGCCACCATTGAAAAAACTTCTTTCCACAAGCATCATCATGAGTAGCTTTCAGCCTCATCAGTCAGAGCAAAATCATGTTCCACACTTGCAAAATGCTGGTACAAAAAAACCATCTCACACCATATTGTTGAAGTTCAACATGGGCAAGTGCTGGGTCCTACACTGGGGTCACAACAACCCCATGCGATGCTACAGGCTTGGGGAGAATGGCTGGAAAGTTGCCCTGCAGAAAAGGACCTGGAGGTGCTGGCTGACACCCAGATGAAGATGAGCCAGCAGTGTGCTCAGGTGGCCAAGAAGGCCAACAGCATCCTGGCCTGGATCAGAACTAGCGTGGTCAGCAAGAGCAGAGATGGTGTCCCTGTACTCATCAATGGTGAGTCCACAGCTCGAATGCTGTGTTCAGTTTTGGGCCCCTCACTACAGGAAGGACAATGAGGTGCTGTACCATGCCTAAAGAACAGCAATGAAGCTGGTGAAGGGTCTGCAGAACAAGTCTGATAAGGAAGGTCTGAGGGAAATGGGGTTGTTTAGTCTGGAGAAAAGGAAGCTGAGGGGAGACCTTATTGCTGTCTACAACTACCTGAAAGAAGGTTGCAGTGAGGTGAGAATCATTCTCTTCTCCCTAGTAACAAGTGACAGGATGAGAGGAAATGGCCTCAGATTGCACTGGGAAAAAGTTTAGATTGGACATTAGGAAAAACATCTTCACTGAAAGGGTTATTAAGCACTGGAATAGGATGCCCAGGGAAATGACTGAGTCATCATTCCCAGAGGTATTTAAATGACTGTGTTGTGGCAGTGAAAACATGGCTTAGTGGTGGACTTGGCAGTGTTAGGTTGCTGGCTGGGCTCAATGATCCTAAGGGACTTTTCCAACCTAAATGATTCTATGATTCTATGATACTGTAAACATTGTCCATTCAAGACTAAGAGTCTGAGTTAATTTGTGATTTCTGCTCAGCATCCAAACACATGTGTGGTAGCAGCTGGACTGGTTTGGAAATGTGCCTGTGGAGACTGGCCCTACATTCATTAGACTGAGGAGACAAGTCTCTGTGCTTGATGAGGTGGCCTTAACTGCCACACAAACAGCCACAAATTATTGTGTTTGTAAAGGCTGAGAAGGGAATCTACAGCCCAGTTCTTGTCAGTCTAAGCATGGAGAACATCCTTCCTGAATGACTGCCTTGGCTGCAAGACAATTGCAAGCTAATGTGATACTTTAATACTGTGCAGCTCTGCTTTGTAAGATTGCTTTGAAGTAATTCTCATTTACAGCAAGAAACCACATAGCTAAGGAATTTATTATTTTTAATTGAAGAGAATGAACATAATCTAGTTATAATGACTTTAGAAGGGTGTGACCAGTTTTTACACTAAAGCCAAACAAGGATGATCCAGTTAATTATAGTTGTGACAGCCTGATATCAATCCAGGGCAAATTAATGGAATGACTGATACAGGACTTGATTCACCAAGAACTGAAAGAGAGGAATATAATACCAACTATGAGGAGTTTACTGAAAAGAGATTGGATCCTACTAAGTTGGTCCCTTCCCTTCCCTTCCCTTCCCTTCCCTTCCCTTCCC
>VWZE01025398.1:294980-434736 GCA_013396675.1 Eubucco bourcierii | reverse complement strand
TCTCCTTTTCTTCTTTTTATTTATTTTCTCTTTTTTATTTTCTCTTTCTTTTATATTTAATCTCAAAAACACAAAATACATGACCTGGTGTGTCACAGCACTTTTGGAAACCATACACATCTAAAGTGTGCTGATGCATACATGCTAGGTAATGAAAGAGGCATAAGCTGTTTAACTGACAGTGTCCAAATGTAGTAATAAATCTGGAATCATCAGTGCAGCTAACAGGTATCACAGGGTTCAGTTGGGGGCATGGCCTTGCGACCACATTCCCATACTGATTATGTTTGAACAGCATCACAGAATGATCTAGGTTGGAAGAGACCTCCAAAGGTCATCTAGTCCTACCCACTCTGCAGTCAGCAGGGACATCCTCAGCTAGATCGGTTTGTCCAGAGCCCTGTCAAGCCTCACCTCGAATATTTCCAGGGATGGGGCCCCAACCACCTCCCTGGGCAACCTGCTCCAATATTCCGCCACCCTCATGGTGCAGAACTTTTTCCTAACATTCAGTCTAAATCTACTTTTCTCTGATTTGAAGCCTTTGTCCCTTGTCCTATCACTGCTGGCCTTTGTAAACAATCTTTCTCCACCCTTCTTGTAGACCCCCTTCAGGTACTGGAAGGTCTTTTGTAGGACCTCTGTTCTCCAGACTGAACAACCCCCTAGACACTAAGGTAGACAGCAGCATGGATTGCTCTTCAAGTATGTTCAGCATCTGAGAAAAGCTACATCAGCAGGACAAAACATCAGCCAATGCTTCTGAATGGGGGAATCTGTCTTTCTGGGCAGTGGTTGTGAAGGGAAGAGGTGGATCAGAGTTGCAAATACATACCCCCATTTTCTGAAGGTGTATCTGTTTTGTAGCAGTCTCATCAGTGCTGGATTCCTTCTGGAGGAACACAGTCCAAGTTTCTAGCACAAAACACATTCTAGAGGAGCCTGTCTCTCCTCAGTGAGAGAAGGCAAAACCTAGAAACTTGCTTAGAACAAGCCCTTTCCTTTTAGAGAGCTAAAATTGACTCAAATGAATCCTGTCTGATAACTGGAATTTCAGATATACTTAGAGAACACAAATCCGTCTGAGTGTGGACAGTATTCAGACTATCTGGCACTCAAGTTTATTAAGCTTTCTCTGCAGTTAAGACAAAATGGCAACACTTGTTAAAATGGTTTCAAATGGTTGTCTGTGTCGCCTTGAGCTGTCTATTGTCTTTCAGCCCAAAAGAACTTACAATACTGAAATGAATATGCTTTGTACCTCAAGCACCCACTGTAGCACATGAAGGGCCAAGATAATGTATTACAGAAGCTGATACTCTGGAAATTCTTTTTGAGGGCTTAAATGAACTCAACAGCAGAAGTAGGCAGATTAGAACACATTTAGAAGTGCATTAAGAGAACTTTGAGCTGAGAAGTCAAGAGCATATTTAGACAGAATTCAGCGAAACAAATGTCGGTTATAATCCTGGCTCTGTATCATAAAAGATTGTGCCATTGCTGATATGACTTGAAAATCTGTGCAATCTTTGTTGTTCACATTGGCTACATCTCAGCTAAACACCAGGAAATAATCTATCTCTCATCCTAAATGCTTTGTGAGTTTGGATTTGGCTCACCATAAGCAATGCTAACAGCTGGGTACAGCTACTACAATTCACTAACCAGAACAATTAGAACTATTTCTGATGACATAAATTAGCTCCATGGTTAGGGTATTGTTTTGCCATAGGTATACTGCAGATGCCTAGATCATGTAGTAAAAAAAAATAAAAAATAAAAATCATCTTTCATGCACTTTGAGTGAAATTTTGTCTCACTGAGGTCAATACACTATTGAGAGAGTGGAGAGAGATTTTCTTTGCCAATCTCCAGTACTTCTGATTTCATAAGCATTGAATACTGCATTTGCAGGGTGGAACACATATGTAGAGAAACTGGGGATCTCTCATGAGGGACTATTTATAGAGCTTGCTCAGGGTTACCCAGAAAAATGTGTTAGAACACTTTTTAATCTCTTTTAGCAAGAGTAGTCTGATTCATGTGAACAGTTCCAAATGTACCGAGAGGATATGTGAAATATTTAATTCCGTTCCTTTCTCCTGAATATTCATTAATTTCAGAAGAAAAGTTCCTACCATAAAATTAATGTCATGACATTGGGACATCCATAGCTTGGAATGACTGGCTGGTAAAATGGCAATCCACAACATACATAATGATAAATATTGTGAAATGCTACTCATTTTAGCATCATATTTGGAACAGCAATGTGCCCTTGTAGCAAAGAGACATGGCATCCTGGGGCACATGAAGAAAAGTGTGTCCAGCAGTTCTAGGGAGGTTCTTCTTTCCCTTTACTCTGCCCTAGTGAAACCACACCTGCAATACTGTGTCAAATTTTGGGCTCCCCGGTTCAAGAGAAATAGGGACTTGCTGGAGAGAGCCCAACAGAGCCACAAGGATGATTAGGGAACTTGAGCATCTCCCCTGTGAAGAGAGACTGAGAGCCCTGGGACTCTTTAGTCTGGAGAAGAGAAGGCTCAGAGGAGATCTGATCAATGTCCATAAATATCTGGGGGATGGGGGTCAAGTGGATGGCACCAATCTCTTTTCAGTGGTGCACAGTAATAAGACAAGGAGCAACAGATACAAACTGGAACATAGAAGGTTTCACCTCAACAAGAGGAGAAATTGCTTTACAGTGAGGGTGACAGAGCATCCTCAGGCTGCCCAGAGAGGTTCTGGAGTCTCCTTCTCTGAAGACTTCAAAAATCCACCTTAATGCATTCCTGTGTGGACTACCCTGGGTGATCTTGCTTTGGCAGGGGTGGGGTTGGACTCAATGATCTCCAGAGGTCCCTTCCAAACTCTAATATTCTGTGATTCTGTGATCCCGCTGCTGTTCCTTGCCATAGCCTAAACAATTCTCTATGCAGAGAAGCAGGCAAGGCCAGAGGGAGAGACAGTGGGAAAAGCTTGCAAGCAACAGAGAGAAAACACTCTGAACCTCAGATTATACAGAAAAATAACAGGCCAATTAAATGAGATAAATGTATCTCACATGCTCTGTTCAGCCGCTTTTGGGACATACTCTCAAACCCTCTCAAAAACTTTACAATTTACTATTAAGTCACTAGTCTTTTAAAACTTCAACAGCCACCAAGTGAAGCTGTGAGTAAATTAATGGGAGGGTTTAGTGCTAAAAGTAATTCTTGGGAAAATCCTGTAGGCACAAATAAAACTAGCCTACACCATCCTCCTTGAACACAAGACCTGGAACTGCAGTTGGAAGACCTGGGACTGTTTAGTCTGGAGAAGACAGAGAGGAAATCTTATTAATGTTTCAAATATCTGAAGGGTGGGTGTCAAGAAAAGGAGGCCAGTTTCTTTTCAGTAGTGCCTTGTGACAGGACATGGGGCAACAGACACAAACTGCAACATAAGAAGTTCCACCTCAACTTGAGAAAAAACTCCTTTACAGTGAGGGTGATGGAACAGGCTGCCCACAAGGGTTGTGGAGTCTCCTCCTCTGGAGACTTTCAAGACACATCTGGATGCGTTCCTGTGTGACCTACCCTAGGTAATCCTGCTTTGGCAACAGGCTTGGAGTAGGTAAACTCCAGAGGTCACTTCCAATCTCTACCATTCTATGATTCTGTGAACAAAAGGAGACAGACAATAGTAAAGGACAAGTTTGGGGTTTTTTTTTAACTAAAGGCTAGGTGTAACAATAGGAGGCCATGCTGCACACTTAGATCTTAGGATTTTAAATATTTTGTAAACAATTCTGTCATCAATTTGCTATCTTATGCTCAGCTTAAAGAATGTTGGGCTACTGAGAAGTTTGTCTCTTAGATGTATGGAGGTGATGCTATTGAAAGATTGTGAGTCTGAAGAGGGTATCAGAATCATCAGTGCTGGTATGTGCACTGAAAGCATATCAGGGGCAGTCATTCAGAGGTGTGTATCACTTCATGCCTCATGAGAAGGGAGCAGGTGAGAATTTTTTCTTCACAAGAAAGCAACATTGCATGCATTTAAATGAAAGGGTCCAGGCCTTTTTTCATATTCATCTCAGCTGAAGCACACATCAACATGGGAAGTTCAGTTACATTCCATGAAAAAAAGCCAGCTGAAACTTTTTGGAAGCATGTAAGGAAACTTTCTACAACCATTCCTCCCTGGCTCCCATTCCTTAATGTAATTCACTGCATTTAATGTAATTAATGTGGAAAGTAGGAAGAGCAGTTTTCCCAAAGGAATTTCCTGACTGACAGCTGTTTTACATAATCAGCACAGAAACAGCAGTGGTGGAACTTGCTCCAGCTATTGCCTCTTAATGGAGTTTTTTTTCTCTATTATTCTTTTCCTTAGCAAGGGAGATTAAATTTGAATTCCTTCCCTTACACAATTAATTCTTTAGCTAAGCAGATACGTTACAGAATCTTTTTTCTTTGGGGTAATAATGAACATCCAGCACCTGGTGGATGTGCAGGTCACCTAAGTATTCCCCAGAAATATGAGCATCACAGACTATCATTTCAAGAATCCTCCTTCCCAATGAGAAAATGGTATTGGCGTGGATGCTATTAGCGTTGCGTAACTGTGAAGTAAAGAAGACACAAAGACCCCAATAATATTTGTAAAATGATTGGTGATTTTATATGAACTTTCATTTTATATGAAATGATATTTCTTTATATGAAATGGTATTTCTTTATGTGAAATAATATTTCTTTACGTGAAATAATATTTCTTTATGTGACTGGAGAGCATCACATGGTGGGGACAACTCAATGCCCTCAAATTCCAACTTGTATGGCATTGGCAGAGCATCCTACAAAATTTTAATGAAATGAAGCACTCAAATTTGCAATTGAAAACACAAAGATCAAGTCTCCCAATTAACTTTTAAAGAAGAAGGTGTTAAATTTTTTTTTTGGGGGGGTTCTTTTTAGTGAATATTGGACTTTCTTTGCCTGTTTATGCATCTGTAGGAGTTCAACAAAACTTGCATAATATATTCTGTTTATACACAATCTGACAAATCTGGTAATTTGCAAGTAGTGTACTTTGTTAATTATAGTAGGTGCTTTGGCTATTTATGTATTTGAGCAGCTTGAGCTAAATTGAGAAGATAAAAATCAATGAGGCAGGAAAGTCCAATTAAAAGTACATTAATCAAATGCCCCCCAAATGCCTTTCGCCTCTGATATGTGTTGTTGCACTTTATGTAGAGTGCCTGTTGGAAGTCAATTGTCCTTCTATATTGAATGTAGTATCTTAGTCAATTTGCAGTAATAAATGTAACTGCCAAGTGTCTAGTTTAGGATACTTCATTTTATATTTTACAGTTCATTTAAATTTTAAACCATTCTTTGTAAGATTAATTATAACCAAGAAACAAAGAGGGATAAGAAAGAAAATATCCATGGTAAGAAATGACCATTTCAAACACAGGCTGCATCTGATCTACCATAGTTGCAGTAGACTATCATCTCATCTGCACAGAAAGAAGTAGCCTCTTAGTTTTCACATAAAATCCACAATAGAAAAGCACTTCAACAGAACACTTAAAAGTGATATCTTATGGACATTATCAACTTCACTCAGCTTCTATTGTAATGCTAGGAATAAACAAACAAACAAATAAATCCCCCTCAATATGGACACACCTCCATTTCTTTTCCTTTCCACACATCTTTGCAGAAGTTTCCATCCTCCTCAGCCCCCACGAACTGAGCTGCTGACAAGCCATTCCTAACAACAGCACTTGCTGGGAAAGACCTAAATTACTTCTGCTGGAGCCATCACAGATAACTGCACTTCAGACAAAAACTAAGGAGGAAACAGACTGAGAGAGTTGGGGTTGTTCAATCTGGAGAGGAGAAGGCTCTGAAGAGACCTTCCAGTATCTGAAGGGGGCCTACAGGAAAGCTGGGAATGGACTTTTTAGGGTGTTAGATAGTAATAGGACTGGGGGGAATGGAGTAAAGCTAGAAGTGGGTAGATTCAGATTGGATGTTAGGAAGAAGTTCTTCACCATAAGGATGGTGAGACACCAGAATAAGCTGTCCAGGGAGGTGGTGAAAGCCCCATCCGTGGATGTTTTTAAGGCCAGGCTGGATGTGGCTCTGGGTAACCTGATCTAGTGTGAGGTGTCCCTGATCAAGGCAGGGAGTTGGAACTGGATGAGCCTTGTGGTCCCTTCCAACCCTGACGATTGTATGATTCTATGAACATTAACTATTGAATTTCCTTTCAATGAGAGGAATTTCAGGAGGAGGTTCCTGACTTGTGACTTAAGCATAAAAGGGCTTTATCATAAAATTCTGAATAATAGGTGATGTACTCACCTTTGGCATAGAATATTTCTAACTGGAGAAACAGCATTCTGTGTTAAGTAAGCTAAGCCTTCCATGGGAGAAAGAGTGTTTACTGGAATGTGTGTTTAATACGCATGACAGATACCAGTTGTAGTGGTTCTGCACCACACAGAATTTGGAATTTACTCCAAATAGGAGTAAATAACCACACTTGCATGCAGTCTGGAAGTTAAACGAAGTTACTTTTTTACAAAGGTAGATTAATTACAAAAGTAAGCTAAATATAAAAGATAATAAACATATACATATAGATATAGATAACCGACAAGAGTCCAGACCCCTCCTGGAAGGGGCCAGCAAACAAAACATTATCTCTCTCCTGTCACCATCACTGTTCTTACCATAACCCAAACAAGGCAAGGAGAGCAGCCAAGCAAAGCAAGGAGAGAAAGTGGAACGAGGGGGAAAGAAGCAAGAAGAGAGCCAAGAACAAACTGAGCTTCAGATTACAGAGAAATGTTGCAAACCAGTGGAATGGGATAAAGATATCTGTTATGCTCTCCTCAGCCCCTTGGAGAGTCTATCCCCCTAGACTCCATCCAATTCCCTGGAAAACTTTTATTTACAATCTAGTAGTTAGTCTTAAACCTGCAGCATCAGTTCACAGGACTGGAAATGTGGGCTCCAAACCAGTAAATTTAAGTCCTCCGACTTGCTTTTTCTACTTATCTTTAGCAACAACTTTAGGAGTACTTCAGAAACTACAGTGTCCATTTTACCTGCTCATACAGCAGGGAAACTGAACAAGTTTAAGGAAAATAGCCCTGAATTACAAAGCCTGAATGGCACCATCAACTTGAACAGCCCTTAAAGCAATGATTACAAAAGAACTGTAACAAAATAACAAGATAAGCTCATTACCAACGACTTTCCACTTCTAAAGAAAATCTGTTAATTGTGAATATAAAAGACAGCTATACTGTGTCCTTAATGAGGAATAAATAAAATACAGTTAGGTATATGATTGCCCTTTTAATTCACAATGCTTCTCTACAGTCTGGCATGTATTTAAAAAGAGAAATAAAAAAGGTTGAGAGTAATTTATGCCTTGGGCTAATTTGGTTAGATTCGAAATATTGTAGTGAACTAAAAATAAAGCATATGCTCTGTGCATATGTTATGCAGGCATGAAGCATTCTGTACATGAAGTATTGCAGATAGATATCCCTCTCAGTTATAGCTAAGTGGAGATGGTTTAAACAATCAAGAATCACAGAATGTTAGAGGTTGGAAAGGACCTCCAGAGCTCATTTGAGTCCAATCCCCCTGCCAAAGCAGGATTACCCAGGGTAGTCCACACAGGAATGCATCCAGGTGGGTTTTGAATGTCTCCAGAGAAGGAGACTCCACAGTCTCTCTGGGCAGCCTGTTCCAGTGCTCCATCCCTCTCATTGTAAAGAAGTTTCTCCTCGTGTTCTATGTTCACTTTTTTCATCCATTGCTCCTTGTTTTGTTACTGTGCACCACCGAAAAGAGATTGGTCCCATCCACTTGACCCTCACCCCTCAGATATTTATAGACATTGATCAGATCTCCTCTCAGTGTTCTCTTCTCCAGACTAAACAGTCCCAGGGCTCTCAGTCTCACTTCACAGGGGAGATGCTCAAGTCCCCTAACCGTCCTTGTGGCTCTGTTGGACTCTCTCCAGCAAGTCCTTGTCTTTCCTGAATTAGGGAGCCCAAACATGGACAAAATACTCCAGCTGTGGTCTCACCAGAGCAGAGTAAAAAGGGAGAAGAACCTCCCTAGACCTGCTGGCCACACTTCTCTTGATGCACCCCAGGATGCCATTGGCTCTCCTGGCCACAAGGGCACATTGCCGTCCCATGCATAACTCGCTGTCCACTAGGACTCCAAAGTCTTTCTTCATGGAGCTGCTTTCCAGCAAGGCAGCCCCTAACCTGTACTGGGGCCTGCTGTTATTCCTCCCCAGGTGCAGGACCCTGCACTTGTTCTTATTGAATTTCATGAGGTTTGCCTTCAACCAGCTCTCCAGCCTGTTCAGATCTCATTGGCTGGCAGCACAGCCTAACGGGGTGTTGGCCACCCCCCTAGTTGTATCTCTGATTTTTTTCTAGGGATATATAGGCTAAGCTGATGTGCCTCAGTCCTGCTTTTAAAGCAGACTCAAGAACCTTGAATCAAGTATTTGATAGAAATTTCTGACACTCAATGAGGTATGTCACAGTGCCTTTTCAATTTATTCTCTTATTGCCATGTCTTGGAAAAAAAAAACAAAAACAAAAACAAAAAAACCCCAGAACCCTGCAAACATTTGATGTATCTTAGTCCATTCTGCCTCTGAGTGAAAAATAGATCTCGTATTTATAAAGCACTAAATCCCTTCCTCCAAGCATTCCAGTAAAGCAGTTTGATTTGTTGTTTTGCAGAAGGGGAAGAGTGAGGGACCAAGAAGTTAAGAGGACCTGTGCAAAGTCACGGAGTAGGTAAAATAGAAATAGGAAAAAAAAAACTTCATAGACTTGCACCTCAGCTTATAAAATCTTGCTGTGTCTAAACTGAAATAAGAATTCTTTAAATAACAGAGCATTTAAAAAAAAAAAAAAAAGAAAATCAACATTTCTCTACTCAGGAAAACAAACACTGTAGCATGGAATTACTGAGCAAGATGTGCCGTGAGGGTGGTGGAACACTGGGACAGGTTGCCCAGGAAGGTGGTTGGGGCCCCATCCTGGAGATATTTAAGGTGAGGCTCAACAGGGCTCTGGGCAACCTGACCTAGTTGAGGATGTCCCTGCTGACTGCAGAGGGGTTGGACTAGTCTCTTCCAACCCAAACCACTCTATGATTCGATGATTCTATATGGTTGTTGACTTCAGCTGTCGGGCTGATTTTCCTTGTCCAGGTATAAAAAATGATACACAAACCCAACATGAATTAAAGAAGTCAAAACAAAATCATTATCTCACACAATAATTCACTTTCCACAGGATTTTCTGAACTTTGCACAATGTTCTCAACATGCTGGAAACTTTTTTTTTCCCTCTCAATAGGCTCTTTGCCCACCACACTTTATGGAACTCTGCTATCCTAAATTATATCCTCCCACAATGCCATCACTGTTTTATTTGGTCTGCAGACCTGTGGGACTCATTCCTTTTCCAAAATCTTAAGTTATGGGGTCACATACTGATTATAGAGCACAGCCAAACACAGAGCAACTGGAGTTACAGTTGCTGGGGACATATCAATAGGATCTAATTCTGTTGCCTGGTTCTTAATCGCCAGCTGACTCCAGTATCTACCAAAATGTATTTAAATAGGAAGAAAAAGTTTCAAAGTGGACCAAGCATGGTTTCTGCACTCAGTCTTTAAACCTCGGCTGGTGCTGAGCTGTTTGTCCGTGCCAGGATCCTGGCTGTCTCTGTCACTCAGATCTCCCCTGAGCCTCTCTTCTCCAATCTGAACAGCCACAGCTCTCTCAGCCTGTCCTCATAGCAGAGGTGTTGAAACCTGCTGATCATTTTTGAGCCCCTCCTCTGGACCTGATCCATCAGGTCCACAGCCCTCCATGGCCTTCCTGGATGCAGTACTCCAGGTGAGGTCTCACCAGAGCAGAGCAAAGTGGCAGAATCATCTCTCTTCTGGCAATGCATCTTTTCACAGAATCACAGAATGAACCAGGCTGGAAAAGACCTCTAAGATCATTGAGTCCAACCTATCACCTAACCCTTCTAATTAACTAAACCAAGCCACTAAGTGCCTCATTCAGCCTCCTCTTAAAGACCTCCAGGGATGGTGACTCCACCACCTTCCTGGGCAGTCCATTCCAATGGACAATCACTCCTTCCGTGAAGAACTTCTTCCTAATGTTCAACTTAAACCTGCCCTTGTGCAATTTGAGACTGTGTCCTCTTGTTCAGTCACTGGGTGCCTGGCAGAAGAGACGTTGGCTACAATCTCCTTTCAACTAGTTGTAGACAGCAATGAGGTCTGCCCTGAGCCTCCTCTTCTGCAGGCTGCACACCCCCAGCTCCCTCAGCTTCTCCTCACAGGGCTGTGCTCCATCCCCCTCACCAGCCTTGCTGTCCTTTTTTGAACATGTTCAAGTATCTCAACATCTTTCTTCAACTGAGGGGCCTAGACCTGGACACAGTACTCAAGGTGCGGTCTAACAAGCGCTGAGTACAGGGGCAAAAGGACTTCCCTGGTCCTGCTGGCCACACTATTCCTGATACAGGCTGGGATACCATTGGCCTTCTTGGCCACCTGGGCACACTCCTTGCTCATACCCAGCTTTTTGTCCATCAGCACCCCCAAGATAACCAGTGTCTGTTAGCTTTGAGCTCATCCTAGGAAATTCTGTACAGCAGTATAAGGGCAGTCATTAAAAAAACATAGGCCCATGTGTTCTGTCCACATAAAAGAGGAGGATTTAATTAAAAGAAAAAAATCTTAATGAAAGTTTTAAAGCCAAATATTTCTTCTGATGGGAAGCATGTTAGTTTTGGCCTACGCTTGCATTAACTCACAAGTTGGGCAGAAACCAGTTCTTTTTTCTGAATTTTTTAAATTTTGTTTGCTTCACTATTCAAATTAACAGATGCACTTCCTATCATTTGGTACTTTTTGTGTCAGTAATACAGAAATCCCATGGAAACAGGCCAAAGATTTTCTTAGCAACCAAGCCTCTTGCCTGATACACACGATTAACTACAACAGCCTGTTAAAAGCTTAAAATAAACCTGTCTTTTTTTTATTTAGAATTTCATACAGTGGAAGAATATTCATTGGTAATGAATTTAGCAGAGGCTAAGAAGAATTTATTTCTTTTTTATGGAGGCTGAACACTCAAGGGATGTCACAGTAAAAGCAAATGTCACTGTAAATGCAAACCTTCTGCAATTGATCCAATGACTGCAAGTCCAGGTATAGTAAAAACACTCTCAGCAATTGATTGTACTAGCTGCCTTAGGATTAAAATGTAAATGGATTCACACCTTGTTAGGGTACAACACTGCTGCAGAAAGCATCCTTCTCCATCAAGAAGTTGTAAATTCTAGTATGAAAGAGAGGATTTTGATAGGATGTTTCTAGTTCCAGCAAAGTCAGTGTTCTGGAGAAGAGTATGTGGAACCCTGGGCACTGCCTTGCCAGTCTCCAGAAGGGAAAGACTAACTACACCTCCAGAAAGGAGAAGTTGCAGGTTTCTTTAATCTCTTTACATTTGGATAAACGTAACATAAAACAAAAAAGCACAAGTTCCATCCTGTTTCTAGAGAATCACTTTTATCTTTGCTTGGAATAACCTCTATTGACTTCATGGTCCTTGAATTAGACCCAGGGTGTAAGCTGATGGTATATGAAAAAGAGTTATTTTTAGAAATGCTGCACATAACTGCTATGAAAAAGAAATAAAACAACACAATCTGAGCTAAAGACTGACACTCACTTGAGCTCAGCTTCTTAGAGGCTTGTGCAGCATGGCTGTGTCACAAACTAATCATCCATTTATGTTGCAGCCATCAAAAAACTTAAGGGGTCTTTAGGTCTATCTGTAAGTATTAGTCAGAGCTAGTATTTAAATATATATACAAAATTATTTCCCCCCCTCCCCAACAATCCTGGAAGTAGGCATCCATGAGCAGAATTTTTTTTCTTGCACTAAGAAAAAAGCCCCAAAACTCTTAAGTTAAGGGGAATAAGAAACAAAGGAACAAAAGGACACAGCATTAAACTTTATTAGCTGAAGGCCTTAAGTAGCCCTTTATTCAGGTCTTTTAAATAGTTTATGGACAATGGCAGCTTTAGTGATCTCATAGGAAGAATGACTTTCTCCAGCAAACTGGTTTGTTGAAATTTAATGATATGCATCCAAGTACAATCCTCCTGATTTGTGTCTGCTGTTAGCAAGTGCAATACATCATAACAACTTTTCCCTTCACAAGTGACCCACAAGATGTAATGCAAACAGCTGTAGTAATGTGGAATGCTCTAAAATGGTTGTCCTAAAAGCTTACAGCAAGTTGGACATCCTTAAAGCTATGCAAAGCTATGTAAACTAGCAAAGACAAAATAAGAACAGGATTAGTTCTTGGTTTAGGTCAGCAAGTATTGACTTTGAAGACAAGGAAGACTTCAGTTACCTGGAGCTGAGCGGCTTGAGCTGTGCCCCACTGCAATCATTAGGAGTCTGTGAAAGCATCCTGGTGCCAAATGTCAGCACAGAGAATTATATTTGCCTGTGTTATGGCATGGTAATAAAATGCAATGACCAGTACCAGCCATCTCTGTTATTCACTTCTTCTGCCAGGGGATGGAAAAAGGGCTGCCACAGCCATTTCGACAAACATGCTGCCACACCTCAGTGCACTGTGCTGCTGCCTGGTGCCACTGCTAACCTTCATACCTCCACCACAGAGGTATAAAATGACCTTGAAATAGGAGCCTTTCTTGTTAAAATTTGGTCTGTGCATATATTTCTCAAGTAGAACTGTAGAAAAGGGTCTCCTAAAACATAGATGTCCATTGTTTCTCACACAACTGATATATTCCTTTTTATATATATAATTTTTTCCCTAGTAATTTATTTATTTTATATATATGGAAAACATTTCTGCAGGAATCAAGAGAAGAGACCAGGTGATATTTGCTGACTGCCTGAAATAAGACTGGTTTTCTGCAATAAAAGCAGTGTTGGAGGTAGAGAAATTAAATAATTCAGACTGAGCCACACCACCCCTGGAGCCAACCACTTTTAAGGCTGGGCAAGACACTTCTGTTATGCACAGTGCAGTAGTTCAGCTCTCATTAATTTCAATTAAAAGTTGATGAAGCTCTTTGGTTTATTAGGCTGTCATTTGCACTGTATTTTCAAATTGCAGCAAGACATTAAATATTCTCACAGGCAGTAACTGCTCACAGGGGACTTTAGGCAGTGCAAGACATGTAATGAAACCCAGCTCATTATTATTAATTATTTGTATTACTTTATTGCTTAGGAGTTGTTGTCACGGATCAAGACCTCATTGCATGATGCACGGAGCCAGAACAAAAAGACCATTACTCCATTTGTGCTTACAGATCTGAGGTCATTAGTGGCACTACTTGGTTAAGAACTTGATTTTTGAATTTTCAGCTTTCCAAAACCAAGACAATTATATTTGATGAGTCAGCTGGGCTATAGAATCAGAGAATCATAGAACTGTCAGGTTGGAAGGGACCTCGAGGATCATCTAGTTCCAAACCCCCTGTTATGGGCAGGGACACTTCATACTACATCAGGTTGCTCAGAGCCACATCCAGCCTGGCCTTAAAGACCTCCAGGGATGGGATCTCCACCACCTCCCTGGACAACCTCTTCCAGTGTTTCACCACCCTTATGGCGATGAACTTCTTCCTAACATCCAATCTGATTCTAACCACTTCTAGTTTTGCTCGATTCCCCCTAGTACCCTGACATCCTAGAAAGTTCTGCACCTTAAGATACTGGAAGGCCACAAGGTCCTCGGAGCCTTCTCCTCTTCAGACTGAACAGCCCCAACTCTCTTGTCTGTCTCCATAGGAGAGGAGCTCCAGCTCTCTGATCATCCTTGTGGCCCTCCTCTGGACACATTCCAGCATGTCTAGATCTTTCTTGTAACAGGGGCTCCAGAACTGGATACAGTATTCAAGGTAGGGTCTCATCAGAGTGGAGTAGAGGGGAAGAATCCCCTCCCTTGCACTGCTGGCCACACTTCCCTTGACACAGCCTATGATGCAGTTGGCTTTCTGGGCTGCAAATGCACACCCAAGTCTGTCTCCACAGGACTGCCCTTGAGCCAGTCACTGCCCAGCCTATATCAGCGCTTGGGATTTTCCCAATCCAGATGCAGAACCTTGCACTTAGTCTTATTGAACCTCATGAGGCTGGAGAGGTGGGACCAAGCCAGCCTGTCAAGGTGCCTCTGAATAGATCCCTTCCCTCCATCCTGTCAGCCACACCACACAGCTCGGTGTTGTCCAGAAACTTGCTGAAGGTGCCTCAATGCCACTGCCCATGTCACCAACAAAGACGTTAAACAAGACTGGTCCCAGGACTGATCCCTGAGGGAATCCACTTGTCACTGGCTTCCACTTGGACATGGAGCCATTGACAGCCACTCTCTGGGTGCAGCCATCAAGCCAGTTTTTAATCCAACAAATTATCCAACGAGCGCATACTGTCAGGAATCAGTGCTACCCTAGCAGTCATCCTCACCCAGCTGACCCCAAAGGAAATCCCCAGGCTGAGGAGCACCCTTTACTCACAGCAGCATCAATCCCCTGGTGCTTCTCTGCCCAGCTTCCCTGTCTACATTTTCCTGTATCTGGGGCTAAACTGTAACAGTTGTTCTATCACCTTCCCAGCAGAGGAGTATCAGGAAAAGGAGAGAAAATTCACAAGTTGAAATGAAAATGGAGTTAATGAAATAGCCAAATTGATACCACTGTCAATACAAAGTATAAAAAGTTATACTCAGCCCAGCAAAACTTCAGGAGTCACAATATATAGGAAAGTAGTCCTCAAGAGCAGGGTGAGGAAGATGAAAGCACAGAATAAGGAAGAAGCCCCAAGCATGAACCTTCCCTCTCTTTGCCAAACATCTTCTTTTGTACTGTGGTGCTCATGGTCTTGGGATACACTTACAGCCAACTCAAGTCAGTGCTGGGTGACTCAGAACTGGTAATGGCCTGCAGCCCATGGGTTTCTGTCCCAGCAAGACCAGGACACTCCCACAGCCTCCCCAGTCCTGAAAAGCAATAATCACCTCCCAGTCCTGCCCGATCCATGCCATTGTCAGTTTCTCGAACAGAATTTGCACTAAGATCCTTTGTGAGAAAACGCCAAGATCACTTGTGTGTGATGGCCTCAGGAAGACAGGGCAGTAACATTTGACACCTGCTTTGCTGCGGAGGGTATGAAAATCCTTCCATTAGCATCAGGTGGCTTTCCTGGGATAAAAGAATACTACTCAGCCTTTGTGGTCTGAGGCAGATGCTAGGAGACAGGATTAATGCAAAAGCCACTCTCCAACTGGCAGTGTTAGGGCACAGCTAATTTAAGGCCAGGGGAAAGAGTGCTGCAAAGGTCAGCATGAGCTTGGGCAGGAGTGCTGGATAAGTGATGGGCAGTGAAACTGCATCCCATGGAATAGTTAGGCTGTGAATGAATATATTTGATACATATGACGTTTGACATGCCTACATTCATATTTAAGCAAATACAGAAAGAAGTAATCTGAAGATGAGAGGCATGAGGTGAGGCATAGCCCAAATTCTAGGGCCCTGACTGCCCACAGCAAAGGGTAGCTGATACCATCTTCCAGTCCCAAAGAAAGGAGTGTGGGAGAAGGTTTGGCTGGGATCCTTATTAGTCCCTCTGGGAGTTGATGACTATTCACAATGTCAGCAAGATGGATCTGGATTGAACAGAAGAGAGGTCCAGAAGTTAAACCAGCTCTATCACAGCCATAGAGGTATCTGCTGTGTATGGGATAAGCCAATGGCTGCACATGGGGAGAAAGGAAAGGAGAGCGGAACACCATTGCAGCATCCCAGAAAGAGAAGTGGGAGAGGTGGATGGCCTGAAAACCTTCTAAAGGTTTTTAAGAAACAGAAAGAGAAGCAGCAAGGAAGAGGTCTGGAAGCTGGTGGAGAATAGAAAGGTATCTCTCTGCAGAAGGAAGCATTTGTTGTGAAGATAGTTGTGCCATTTAGGTACTACAGCTGCTAAATCAGCCTCCAGGTATTTGTATTAGACACTCTGTTTTTCCAGTAGATCTGGAGGGATGCTGGTTTGTCCCTGTTCATAGGGTCTGGCTCCACCAGCATTCTCCACTGTTTGAGACAGTAACTGCCCTTAGTACAAAGCATATATAGAATGGGGCCAGTGAAGAACAAAACGTGTCCTGAAGAACATGATAGGAGAGCTTTTGAAATGTGAAATCACTTTGCAGCAAGAGGAAACTCTTATCCACCTCTAGCTCCAGTCTTATCAGGTGTCTGAAACATTTCTGTGTGAAAGGAATACTGGGGGTTGATGAGAAAACCAGTGAGATCCCAACTGTTCTCTCAGATAAATAAATGGGGTCTTGCCAGGATTAACAAAGTCTCAAGAGAGAAAACAGACTTCCCCACTCCATAAAGAGCAAGAAAGCATGCCAATAACAAGGACAGGAGCATCAGTCACCTGAAATTAATGAAGAAAGAAGAGTGTGTCAGGGTGGAGAACTATCAGTGTACAAGCACAGCACCAATGACCATATCCACAAGAGGAAGAGAATCAAAGGGAATTAATCCTCCCATCACTAAAGGAAATGCTGCCTGGAAATTGATGGGCTCAGTATACAAACACATATCACTCTGTCTGTTCTAGAGAATTCTCTCATGTTTTAATGCCTGATCATAGAGAAACACTTCGGTAGTCTTCTGTCACAAACTGAAAAGGAGGCCATATGCTGGTTTATGCCAACAGCAACTATCTTTTGACATACATTTTTTGGCATTTGCAAGTGTGTTTAATAAGTGAAACTTGAAGGAAAAAACAAACAAAAACCCCAAAACCAAAAAACCACCCCCCAAAACTTGGCTATGTATGAAAAAGTAAAAGGCCCTAAAATGAATGCAAAGTTAACCATTCTTCTGTCAGCCTGCTAGCAGCTCTAGTGAACATAACAAAAGAGCAGATAGAGGATTTCATTCGGATGTTAGGAACAAGCTCGTTACCATGAGGGCAGTGGAACACTGGCACAGGTTGCTCAGGGAGGCGGCTGGAGCCCCATCCCTGAAGATATTCAAGGTGAGGCTCCATGGGGCTCTGAGCAGCCTGATCAGCCCCTGCTGCCTGCAGAGGGGGTTGGACTAGCTGACCTTTGGAAGTCCCTTCCAACCCAGACCATTCTGATTATATGATTCTTAAACAAATGGAACAAGAGACAATCAATACCAGTAAGAAACCCAGATTTTTTCCAAAGCAATTTAGCATATGTTTGGTCCTGCCAAAGGTTAGGTTGATAAATGCATAAATGTCAATCCAATATATGAAATATATCTATAGGAAATTTCAATTATTACAGATATTACTCCTGAATTATCACTAAAACAGTAGATGATAAAACCAGTTGACTGACTGATCCCAAGCATAAGCACATCTCCCTGGAGGCATTCAAGAAAGACATAGACATGGCACTTTGGGACATAGTTTCATAACTGTGGTGGTGTCAGGTCCACAGTTGGGACCTGATGAACTTAGAGCTCCTTTCCAGTCAAAACAGTTCAATGATTCTACAATTCATACCGAGGAAATCCTCTCCAAGAAAAAGCATTTGTAGTGTTCACATTATTTAACTTTCATCAGTGAATGGGGAGGAAAGAGAATACTGCTGATAAAGTTTGCACATGAAGCAAAACAGAGAAGACTGTTAAGTAACAAAAAGGACTTGGACTTCCCTTCAGCAGATGCAACAAACTGAACACAAATACCCAGAATCCATTTATAGTGAAGCCAAATAGTTACACAGAAAAAGAACATTGGTGCTTATGAGAGCAGAGATTACACCCTGAGGAAAAGAAAAGAAGTTGAGGAGTCACAGTAGATGGTGAACTACTCATGAAGCTTCAAAGCAAGGTGATGGCTTAAAGGCTTAACATGATCTTTAAGTGTTTGAGGGATAGCACACTGAGCAAGGGTTTCTGCCAGCTCTGTATTGAGCACTGGTTACTTGAAAAGTAGCAGTTCCCCTGGAGAAGGACCTGGAAGTCCTGGTGGACAAGTTATCCGTGAGACAGCAATATGTCCTTGTGGCCATGAAGGCCAGTAGGACCCTGGGGTGCTTTAAGAAGTGGCCTGCAGATGTAGGAAGGTTCTCCTCCTCCTCTACTCTGCCCTGATGAGGCTCCACCTAGAATATTGCATCCAGTTCTGGGCTTCCCCAGTTCAAGAGGGACAGGGATATATTTCAGAGTCCAACTGAGAACTGTAAGGATGATTAAGGGACTGGAGCACTGCCTGACAAGGAAAGGCTCACAGACTGATTTGATTTGGAATACTTTGACGAGGAAGGAATTATAAAAACACAGTTATTTTTTTCCTGAAAAGTCCCACTCAAAAACTAGTTCTATTTTATTTACTGTTTTATTATTTATTTATTTATTTACTCTAATTCGGATGAGAATTTTCACAAGGATGCTCATGTGCAATTTTGACAATTATGAAAGTCAGAAAATGGAAAAAGCTAAGCCACAAAATAGCTTTAACCCCACTTAGAGGCGAACCAGAGCCCTAGGGAAAAGCCAAGAGATGATGGGCTTTACTCACAGGGGCAGAGTAGGAATTTGGAGACGCTCCCTGGATCTCCTTTGCGGCAGCCTCTGGAAACAGTGAGCTGTAATCCAGTTTAGGAACCACGGGGCATAAATCCAGCTCGCCAAAGTCGAAGTGGCAAAGAGGCAGCTCTCGAGGAGCGGCACTGCCCTACCAGCGCAGGTACAGCCGCACTGCTGTCGTGCTCCTGCCAACAGCGGCAGCTTACGGCAGGGGCAGGGTGGTTCCAGCCCGGGGATAGGGAGCAGGAAGCCAGGGTACGCCGGTCCGAAGACGAGCCGGGTCCCGGGTGCCGCAGAGAAATCTCTCGAATAGATCAAAATGGACCTAATGAACCTACGGTGCGTTCTGCTCCCTCTGTTTCAAGTCTTTCCCAGACAGTGTGTCCAGTGCCAATATATGCCGGGCGGGAAGGATCCAGCCAATCGCGGTCCCGGAGCCCAGCGCGGGCTTCCCCGCGAGCGCGTGCGCCTGTGGGAGCGGCAGGAGAAGGCCTTTTGCTTTTCCCTGTTCAAGCTCGCAACGGCAGGGGAAAGCAGTTTCGCGCTTTTGTCTTCCCCCATTCAAACCTCCGCTGACAGAAAGGGAGAGAGGGAAGGGAGTTTGGAGCGCCCTGCGACAGAGACCTGGGGCTGTTTAGTCTGGAGAAGACTGAGAGGGGATATAATAAATGTCTCTAAATATCTGAGGGCTGGGTGTCAAGAAGGAGGGGACAGGGACAGCCTCTTCTCACTTGTGCCCTGTGAGAGGAGAAGGGGTAATGGATGTAAACTACAGCACAGGAAGTTCCACCTCAATATGAGGAAGAACTTCTTTACTGTAAGGGCGATGGAGCACCAGAACAGGCTGCCCAGAGAGGTTGTGGAGTCTAATTCTCTGAGGCCTTCCAAGACCCATCTGGATGCATTCCTGTGAGACCAGCAATACATTCTATGGTCCTGCTCTGGCAGAGGGGATGGACTTGATGATCTCCAGAGGTCCCTTTGAACCCCTAACATGCTGTGATTTCTGGCCTCAACAGAAAAAATGAGTTGTCCCTCGTCAAACCCATCCTCTGTCCTGGTGGTAGTTGTGAAAAGCAGTTAGCCTGCAAGGCTGAAGAATCTCAGGGAGTGTGGCTGTATGCTGGATGTATACTTTTATCTGCAGCCCCCCTCAGCAGCAATATGTAGCATGACAAATTTTGTTACGATGTATTTGAATAACTGTCATCAAATCTGAATAGTGCTCCTAACAGCATGCACATGCAGCCCAGAAGGTCAATCACATCCCAGGCTGCATCAAAAGAAATGTGGCCAGACTGAGAGAGGTGAGAAGTCAATTTGATTTTTCTGAAATAAGGATTTTGTGTTATTAAAAAAGCAAATAATCACACTGGTGGCTTCACACAAACTATGGGCACACAATAAACCCCATCGCTGGGTACTGAGCCCAGCCAAACTGAGTTGAAACCAAGTACCACAGTGATAGCAGTGATGACGAACAGCAGCCAGGACTGATCACTGCCCAAATCCTTCAGGAAAGGCTTCAAGGATCAGGATGAGCTTTGTCTCCACAGTGTGGTCTTTTCTACGGCAACTCATGCCAAACATTTTGCATTTGAGAGCCTTCCCAATTACTCACATGGATCAATCATCTCTGGATGTATTTAGTCCTGTAATAACTACATTTATACCTCTGGCTCACCCAACATCCTTTAGCAATAATTCTAGAACTTGATTAAGCCTTGCACAGAAGCCTCACTTCTGTGCATTTGATTTGAATATGGTGCTCTAATGCCATTGCCTCAGTTCTGATAATACTGTTACCACTCATCATGGCATTGATTGTTTTATGGCTCTGTCTCATTTCTATTTTTCCCCATGCTGAAGAGTCTCATCAACTGACTGATGTTACTTCACTGGGAGCTTCTGACCAGCAGAGCAGTTTTGGGACAATATTCAGAGCACAAGCAGTGCATTGTCTTTGATACGAGATGCAGCTCCATTGCTGTATGCACTACAATCTACCTTTAAATAAATAGATCATAGCTGAACTCCAGTTTTCCAGAGAAGAAGCTGACTGCATTTTGGAAAGGCAAGTCTAGATTAAAATTCAAGCAGAGCCCATTATGTATATAGTGACAGAGGAACAATTTAGTATTTTTACATCAATGACTGCAGACCATCCAGCAGCAGCACTGACAGTAACTGGACTTGAAAAGAGGAAGATCAGGAGCACACATCTCTTGGAGAAAACTCTCAGGCTGAAGCAGATGAAGTGCTGCTATATTTTGGACAGACCTTCAGGAAGAGAAAAAAAACAAGAGTGTCCTTGTGAGAAGAGTCATCTCCTCTGTTGCTGAAAGCCTCTCACAGCTGCAATGTGACCTCTCTTCAAGTCTAGAATTGTCTGTGCTGCTTTGCAGTAGAAAGGTGAATTTAGAGCCTATGAAATATTTCCCTCTTTATACTGTAGCTGAGCCACAGCAAGGAACTACTACTGGATATATTCAAGGTGAGGCTTGACAGGACAACCTGATCCAGTTGAGAATGTCCCTGCTTACTGCAGAGAGGGTTGGACCAGATGACCTTGGAGGTCCCTTCCAACCCAGACCATTCTATGATTCTCTAACCTGAAAGGGGAGAATTTCTTATGCCATGAACAGTAATTCAACACAGTAACTGACTCCAGGATGACATTTACTGTGTGTCTGTGGCCACCACCTCCTTTGCTAGTTTTGCTTTTTGACAGCTGGAAGCCAGCTTGTCACATGAAGAATGATTATGAGCCTAGTGAGATAAACCCAAGATACCACTTACAGCACCCTTGGTCCACCCGCACAGTGCTGAAGCCTGTCAGGATCATTCCAAGGTGCTTCAGACTTGCAGCCTGGATGCTCAGGAGTATTTCTGGACCTGCTTCACCTTACTTTCTCTGCAGAGCAGGTGCCTGTGTGCTCTTGAACTTGGTTTAAGAGCGTTTTAAAAAGGAGCTTGAAAGAGTAGGTGAAAACATCTTAGATCTGGCTCCCACATGAACTGAAATTAAAACACAGCACTCCAAGTCTAAAACAGAACCAAGTTACTGAGTGGCTAAGCCTCCCTGAAAGTGCCTGGAAGCCAGAAGTTCTTAGAAGCTCTGGAAGAGTGAGATTCTGTGTACTCATTCTCCTCATATAAGGCAGAAATACTGATCATAAATACTAATTGAATTGGATTGGATTTGACTGGATATTTCCTCTCTTGTTTAGGAATAACATAGGATTCAGTGTAATGGTGCAAACCACCACGGTCATCTCAACAGAGACTTGAAGAGCTGCTTTTCAGAGCAAAATCCAAAATCAGGAATTGTTGCCTTCTGTCATGAAAATGCATTTTTAAAAAAATCCACTTGAAACTTTCATTATTTTATCATACATTTTTATTTATTAAATGTACTTTTTAAAAAAAAACCCTATTATTACTTTGAGGTCTCTAGTTTCTATCTTTCAAGTTTTTTTCTTTTTCCACCACCTTAGGAAAAAAAAACCCGAAACAACCAACCAACCAAACCAAGCCAACCCAAAACTCACCACCCACAACAAAAAAATACACACACACACACACACAAACCCCCCAAACCCACCACCCTGGGTTTTTTAAGAGTAAAGTTTAAAAAAATCTCATGGGATTTGCAGAGATTCAGCAGTGCTGAAATCAGATTCAGTTCCCTGAGGTTCAGGATCACAAAGATGTAAACATGCCTGCCAGAGAGGACTATTCCAGTAAAGTAGAAGTCTGGTAGAACTGAATTTTCTTCTTCCAGCTTCATTCTGCTAGGTTAATGTGGGGAAATAAAAAAGCCTAAAGTCAACAAATGACCAAAACATTTTATAAGATTTTAGAAGATGTTTCATGTTTTTGATGCCTTTCAAGAGTGAGGTTGCAAAGCTTTTGGAGATTGACTCATAACTGTGAGTTCCACTAAAACAAGATACATTCATGTTGACTCTCCTGAATGTCAGGTCCATACAGGAGGTTTAATCTGCTGGGCATTAAAAAGAATCACCTATGGCAGAGTTAGAAGAAGAGGCAAGTGATGGGTTGGTGAGATCCATAAGATTATATATCTAGGCATGTCAGCTGGGCTGCCTTCCAGCTATTGCTGCTGCCCTAGGAGTGCTCCATGGTGGTTGCAAAAAGCTTTGCAAGCCATTGAATATGGCCTATCCACCTTCATCTGAGGCCTTTTTGTCTTTAAATCAGTCCTCCCACTTTGCCTGAGCCGGTCACCTTGCTTCTCCTGTAGATTCCACGTACCCTTTAAGCCAAAGAAGAGTTGGAGCATGCTCAAAGATTTAGTTCATAGATTCACAGAGTGGCTTAGGTTGGAAGGGATCTTAAATATCATCTAGTTCCAACTCCCCTGCCATGGGCAGAGAGACCTTCCACTATGAATATATTATGTAATAGAATATATTCATATCATGTATATTTAGAATATGACTATTTTGAATATGAATGTATTTTCAGAGGCTGCAAATGCACTGAACAGTCCCCAGTCATCTGCAACAGGCTCGCTGCAGCTCTGCAGTTAATTAACTCCATCAGTATAAAATATGAACTCACATTATCAGGACCACATTGATGCAGTTACACAGAAGAGTGTAGAAGGAATCGTAATAAGGAGCAAGAGAGAAGGTAAGCATCTGAATGATCATTTTGTTGGATGTTCCTTCATCTCCATGAAATTACAATAATTATCTGGACAAATGAGATACCTCCTTTTGAGAATTCAATTCTAAAATTAAGCTCCTTGGGTTTTTTGTTTTTTTGTTTTTTGTTTTTTGTTTTTTTGTTTTTATTTTTTTGGGGGGGGTGTGTTGTTTTTTTTTTTCCTGAGGAGTAGACATTTATTTACACAATTATCGTGCTTACATCACTGGACTTCCCTTGAACTGTGCATTGCCTCAAGCTGGGAGACTACAGCAGGCACTTTCTATACTTCCCTGATCTCTGTGCTTCTTCATTAAAAAAAAAAGAAGCAGTAGAAAAAATTATTAAGAAATCTAAAATTTTCATTCCAGAAGGTTACTGTTACCCACTGACCTCCTAAAGCTACACCTTTTTGCTATTTATTGCAGCAAGCAAGATGACCACACAGCCATAACCTGCCCAGCATGGCTACAGCATACCAAAAAAAAAAAAAAAAACCAACAAAAAAAACCCCCAAAACCCCAAACAACCAAGGGCAGTGAAAAAGGAGGAGATGAACTGATACATCATCTTCTACAGGAAACCAGGTCAAGTGGTAGGGAAGGAGAATCCAGTATCTCTCTGTAGATCTGGTGATGAGCCACACAGGATGGAAGAATCTGAGCCTCAGAGACTACACTGTGGAAGTGAAGGCTCAGGTATCTGCTGACCTTTATGCCTTGAAGCCGAATCTTCCAGCCTTCTTAAAACCCTTTACTAGAAGACACAGTTCAGCATCCTGCTGTGTGCACTCCTTCTAGCATTTCGCTTGGTGATCTAAGAAAATCATTTTAGCCAAGGCCTGAGATGTCTAATGCTAGAGTATTTTAGCTCAGATATTTGGGCACAGAAGACAAAGTGCAGTAGCCCACGGCATCCCAAATATTTAGAGAAAAAAAAAAAAAGACTCTAATGGACCTCAGATGTCCAGCTGTGGATAACAAGCGTCATTAACAGCAAGTACAGACATACACCAGACTTCAGGGAAGTCAATGGTGCCCTCTAAAGGAAACTCATGTGATACACAGGAGCCCTTGACAGCTGCTGTGCCCGCTGCCCATACAGCCACTGAAAAGTCCATGGAGTATTTCTGAGCAATAATTCGAATAATCATAGACTCATTTTGGTTGGAAAAGACCTCTAGGTTCATCAAGTCTGACTGTCCATCTAACACCACATGCCCATTAAACCATATCCTGAAGCGCCATGTTCACATGTTTCTTGAACACCTTCCAAGGATGGTGACTCCACCACCTCCCTGGGCAACCTGTTCCAATGCCTAACCACTCTTGCAGAAAGAAATTTCTCCGAGTATCATCAATAAGGTGACAAAATATGGAGTCCTTATCATCCCTTCTGAATTGGGGAAAGACAGGCTATGTGCTAAGTTCAGTTTTTTTTCAAACATTTATTGTCTAGGGGAAGAAGGCATCAATGACCCAAAACACATGTAAATGCTGTCAGGAGCAAAAGAGCAGATCATGGCTCAGAACTGAAAAAATACACCAAACAAGCAGGACAGTCTGCACAAATGGCAGTGGGCCATGACATACTTCACAGAACTTTGTCCTGAGGTAAATATCACCAGCCATGCAGGACTTCAACATCTCTCCTGAGAAGGACTGAGCAATGTGGGACTGTTTAGTCTGGAGAAGGCTGAGAGGCAATCTTATCAATGTCTATAATTACCTGAGGGGTGAGTGTCAAGAGGAAGGGGACAGCATCCTTTCAGTGATGCCCAGTGATAAGACAAGGAACAAGAGGTATAAGCTAGAACACAGGAGGTCCCACCACAACACAAGGAGACAGTTCTTTAAGTTGATGGTGATGGAGCCCTGGATCAGGCTGCCCAGAGAGGCTGTGGATCACAGAATTAGCCAGTTTGGAAAAGACCTCTGAGATCACCGAGTCCAGCCTATCACCTAACTGTTCTAATTAACTAAACCATGGCACTAAGTGCCCCATCCAGCCTCCTTTTAAACATCTCCAGGGGTGGTGACTCTTCCAGAGTGGTCTCCTTCTTTGGAGACTTTCAAAACCCACCTGGATACATTCCTGTGTGACCTACCCTAGGTGATCCTGCTTTGGCAGGGGGTTGGACTCAATCTCTGGAGGTCCACTCCAACCCTTAACATTCTGTGATTCTGTGAATCAGCAGCCAGTACACCGAGGGTGGTTACAGGAGCTACTCAGGGGAGTATGTGAGTAAACAAGCACCAAAGAGGAACTAGGGTTCAGGAGGCAGGGTTTTGTCTGAGCCTTAGTCAACAGTCTGCAACTACTCCATTACTCACTTAGGAAAGTGCAACATCCATTCTCTTTCAAGAAGTACTCAAACAGCAACACACACTTTGTTTCAAACTTTCAGCTGAGCTCTGACTGATTGCAGCAGCCAAAGAACATCATTTGGCCAAATCAGGAGAAGAGCTATTGATCCCCAGAGTATTGATGTGCAGATCTTGTAGATGAGTTTACATTATTTCAGGACAGCAGCCAGCTGCCAGGGACGATGAACCTTGCTTTGGACTCAGGGGGTGCTGCCATGCTATGCTCCTCAGAAAGTCAGAACACTTACCCCAAGGCTTTGTGATTGCCACTTGTTTAAAATGAGGGTTTTCTTGAGGAGGTTTTATTTCATAGATTCATAAAATGGTTTGCATTAGAAGGGACCTTAAAGGTTATCCAGTTTCAACCCTCCTGCCACGGGCAGGGACACCTTCCACTGGACACCTTCCACTAGATCAGGTTGCTCAAAGCCTCATCCAACATTGCCTTGAACACATCCAAGGAGGGGGCATCTACAACTTCCCTGGGCAACCTGTTCCAGTGTCTCACCATCCTCACTATCAAGACTTTTTTCCTCATCTCCCATCTAAAACTATCCTCTGCTAGCTCCAATCCATTCCCTCTCATCCTATCATTACAAGCCCATGTAAAAAGTCCCTTCTTGGCTTTCTTGTAAGGTACTGGAAGGCCTCTAGAAGGATTCCCCACAGCTTTCTTTTCTCCAGACACTCTAGATCTCAGTGTGTAATTTATAACCAAGAGAGCACAAAAATATTAGCATTACTTAGAATTAAATATTCCTAGTGAATGTTTTAAATGCTGCTCATGCTTTAATTATGGGTGGGTTTTTTTCTCCTCTGGATCAGAGGGATAGCATCATGAGGATGCTGTGATGTATCAGTCAAAGCAAAGTTACATCCTTTGCTTACAAAAGTTACCTCGACATGCCAGCATATGTGGTGTTCTTGATAGAAACGAACAAACAGAAATCCAAGGCATGGGTTTTAGAGGACAGCAGAATATTCTTGGGAACATTTTCATCCTAGATTTATGCATTGCTCCAGTAGCAGAAATCACACTGTGGCTCATTCCAGGGCTGAAGATTGTTAGACTACCTTTTTCATTGGAGTACCTGGGATTTGATGGAGGATACTTGTATGTACACAAAAGTGGGGGCAGTGCCTTCACATGCATGGGAATGTGGAAGTTTCTAGTCTACCTATCATCACCAGCCAGTGCACCTTCGAGGAGAAGGCCTTTTATACCTCTCATTTCCTCAGTGTTTCATAGAATCGCAGAATCATTTCAGCTGGAAAAGACCTTTGAGATCATTAAGTCCAACCATTATTTTACTCCACTAAAGCTGATGGTAAACTATGTCCCTTTACAACACATCTCTATTTCTTTAAACACCTCAGGGGTGGAGATTCAACCACCTCCCAGTGAAGCCTATTTGAATGTTTGAGAACCCTTTCAATGAAGAAGTTTCTTCTTATATATAATCTAAACCTTCCCTGCTGCATCTTGTCCTGTCACTCGTTACTAAGGAGAAGGGAACAACACCCACCTTGCTACAACCTCCTTTCAGGTAGTTGTAGAGAGCAATGAGGTCTCCCCACAGCCTCCTTTTCTCCAGACTAAACAACCCCAGTACTCTCATCTACTCCTCATAAGACCTGTTCTCCAAGGGGTTTCCTTACAGGTGGTGTGAGACCAATAGTTTAGAGAGTATATTGAGGAAAAAATGCCCCTAAAACCTAGGTGCTGTTGCTGTTATTCTACATGATGGGCTATGAGGCAAGGAAAACCACATAGGAGGCAAACACACACTTGCTATTTAAATAAGAGTCATTCCCCAGGGCTCAGGTGCCTGGTTCACACAGGCAGTTTAAGGCCTGTGTGTTTTGTGCCTGCTTGAACTGAGAATTCCAAGCCAGACTTAGTTTTGCAGCAAGGGGAATGTTAGGTATGGGAGTTCAGTTTGTGCCCTTTGACAATCCAAACACGATTTCTTCATGCTGAGTACTAGTAATTAACAGCTCTCTAGTGAATTACACCACCTGAGTTATCCATCCTTGCTACCAGGAGAATGATTAAGCAGTAAACTGTGAAGCTAAGAGCTCATTAGAAGCATGACAAAATGCAGCAGCACACAGACAGAGTCCCGCAGACTCCCAATACATTGTGGTGTGGGTAACAACAATGGAAACACAATGACTGGTATAAGGGAGAATGACTGGGAAGGGCTGGAGTGAGTGAGTAGCAGTAGGATCAGCAGAAGGGCTGTGAGAGGCACCCATATTAGCAGGTCATCAAGATCCTAGCACAACAACATGCGGCTCTCCAGGTTACTGGGAACAGAAGGGGTGGCTTATGCCCAGACTGACATAAAGACTTTGGCTATTGAGGGTTGATGGTGGGAAGATCAAGAACAGGCTGGTGCCCTTGGCAGCTCAGAGGACATGAGAAAGGACAATGATGAAATCCTAATGACTAACAGAGGTGGGACAGGACAGATACAAAAATCATGGGCAACTTTTAAAGGGCACAAAGGGCACTTACAAAGCCAGCCACTCTCCCCAGACAAAACTGTGACCAAGAGACGCAAGGGAGACTTCAGAGCATGCAAGCCTTTTTCTCTGGGTGGTTGTAAGGACACCTGTCCAGGTCAACAGGTACAAGTATTCTGGTGCCCATACATTCATGTATGAGCACAAGTGGAAGCAGGACCAAAAGGAGGTCATCTCCCCTTCCTATGAGGCCTGTCCTGGCAGGGGGGGTTGGACTAGATGATCTTTCTGTATGATTCAGTGAGCCAGGTGAGAAGAGTGGAAGCAGCAAAAGGAGTAAAGAGAAGAAAGATTGTGGGACAAGGGGATATTCACAGAAGTGAAAGCAAAGGGTCCTGAAGACAAAGTTTGAACATTTCAGGAAACAGGAAGATAGAAAAGGGTATTGGAAGGATAAGTGTGCATGAAGCAACTATTGTAGAAAGAGACTTGAGTTAGGATCCGTATCCTGAATACAATGCTGTCATATTAAAGAGCAGATGGGGACCCAGGAGGTGTCTGAGGTAACGTTGTGCAAGTAGCAAGGATGAGTTTTGTGCAGAAGACCTGTGCTGGGAGGGAGCAACGATAGCAGTGAGATGTGGCAAGAACAAGAGAATCATAGAATAGCTTTGGTTGGGACCTTGTTGAATCACCTGGTCCAGTCCCATGCTCCTAGCAGGAAAAGAAAATAACACATAGGCGAAAAATTTCCTTGCACCTTCACAGGCAGAAAGGTAAGCCTGAGCCTGTGCCAGAAATGTGCATCCAAAGCCAACCCTTCCCTTAGTTCTCTACAGATGTTCTCCTCTGGAAGCAATGCTCATTTTGGAGATCCCTGGAATCACTGCTTTGATTGCTCTGGATTCTTTGCTGTGGGGTACAGAGATTTGCTGCCTATCAAAAAGCAGGCAAGAGGACCCACATGACAATCAACCTGTAGCATGCTCTAAGCACACACGAACACCTGATGCACAGCTGATGCCAGCACAAAACAAAGATAGGAAAAAATACTTCTCATGCAAAGGGGGTTGGTGGCTAATCAAGTGAATCGTACCTTTTAGAGAGGTATCCTAGCAACTCCCCAGCAGCCACAAGTCCTGGCTGACAGTGCACACTGCTGCAATTGTTCTCCTCCTGCAGACATCAAAACTTTGCAGCTAATCAAAGAGATAATTTGAAACAGGAGACCACGTTAAATTTGATCCAACAAGAGGGAATTTCAGAAATGAGCAATGTCACTCCGGGCATCTCTTGTGCTTAAAGTTGTCATCTTGGAACAAGGGTAGGTCAGGCTTAGTGAGGCCTGAGGACTGTTTAGGATGTCAGGTAGTGATAGCACTAGGGGGAATGGACAAAAACTACAAGTGGGTAGATTCAGACTGGATGTTAGCAAGAAGTTCTTCACCAGGGTGGTGAGACACTGGAACAGGTTGCCCAGGGAGGTGGTAGAATCCCCATTCCTGGAGGTGTTTAAGGCCAGGCTGGATGAGGCTCTCTATAACCTGATCTAGTGTGAGGTGTCTCTACCCATGGCAGGGTGGTTGGAACTGGATAATCCTAGAGGTCCCTTCCAACCCTGCCAATTCTACGATTCTAAGCCATGTAACTCTGAGAACAAAACCTCCCTTCCTGTAACTGGCAGCATGAGTCTTCTGAAGGCACCTGCTTCTGTCATGTCATGTTTTGCTGGTCTCCAGAACACTGGGCAGAGTTTATTCCTATTCTCTTGAATAGCAAAGGCTCACCCAAAGCACTACCTGGAGCACAAATACCAGCAAAAGCCCTGCCAATGCTCTTGTAGCCATTTGCCTCTAATCATTTACTCCTGATATGCCAGATGAGATATTCTTTCACAGCCCCTGACAGTGCAAACAGGCTCTGGACAAGCTGGATGGGACCTTCTCAGGACTAGCAAAGAACGTGAAGCAGTCATTAGGCTCATAATGGCTAACACTGGAACATGTTGCCCAGGGCCCATTCCTGGAGATATTCAAGGTGAGGCTTGATGGGCTCTGGGCAACCTGATCTAGTTGAGGATGTCCCTGCTGACTGCAGAGGGGATTGGACTAAATGACCTTTTCCAACCCAGACCATTCTGTGATTCCACAATTCTAAGCTGTTTAAGAACATCCTCTTTAAGTGTCCCCAGTTTTGAAGCATTGTAGATTTGCAATTCACCTCTTCAGGTGTGTATGCAACAGGCAAAGCAAGATCAGAAACACAGCAAATATTTTTGTTCCCAAAAATGTCTTTTTTTTTTTTTCTTTTTAATCTTTAGCTAGCCCATGGACACTACAAATCTGAGAAAAATATTCACTAGGTTTAAACATTCCCTAGTTCACTTTTCTTACCACTGCAGTGTACTTCAGGCTTCAATTCAGAGTTTTGAAGGGCATCCCAAGTTCTCCCTCTATAAGTTTACATCACTTCTCCTGAATTATACATGGTCTACTACATGACCAAGGAAAATATTCTTAAAACTTGTTTTTTCCTCTGCCAAGTGAGCCCTGACACCTGGCCACCCTCATCAGATACTCCTTAGATAATTTTGTTTGGTGACTGCTCTCCGAGGGATCAGAACTGGAAGATTAATTTGCCCAGGGCAGTAACCATCTCCCTCAATATTCCACTGAAACAATTAATCAAGCTTGAATGATCTTTACTTGTTAGAACGGAGGAATTTCTTTTGGTGGTTCAGAAGGAAAAGTAAGATCTAACAGCACCACAATATGAATAGCTAACAAACAGAATCCACCCCTGGACATAAACAATAAATCATACACAAATCATCATCAAAGCATTTGTGGTCTACTTTTTAACCACAAAAGATGGATGGATAGATACTTCTGTGGTCAATCAAGTGCTCCTAAACACTTGCCACCACTGAAAGCAACATGCAGACTATCTGAATAAGAGGTCCAGAGGACTACAGGGGATCAATGTGCCCAATCATAAGGTCCACAGACCATTTTAAAACCTTGCAAAAGTTGTTTCTTGTCAGTAGAAAACTGCTCAAAACAGAAACATGGATTACTGATGTACTCATATGTTCCTCCTCCTTCACCGCTAAACAGAAGTCTAACTCTCAAATCACAGCATAAAAGTAACTGAAACTGGAAAGCGCAGCAAGAGAAGAGATTAAGCTGTAGAGACAGAGAGCAGTGATGGGGAAAAAGGAAACTCTACCTGTGACACCATTCCCAGCAGATTAATTTGTTTTCACCTTCGTAATGCAGACAGAACTTTTAAGTTTTTTGTAAGTCATCACCGAGTTTGCTTCAGGAAGAGTCTGGCGAGAAGATGTGAACATTTGTGAACTTAAGATGTTAATAATACAAAACAGCTTAGGAACTATAAATTGGTAATAGAAACAGCAGGGCACACCAGCTCAGCACCACAGTTAGAACTTGCCAGATTTTAATGGGTTGACGTGCAAAGAAACAAAAAAGTCTCTCTCTGTACGCTACATGATCCTTAATGGCCACAGCAGCTGCATCATTGGCTTATGCCTTAGAATCCTCAATCACAGGAAAGAAAAATAAACAAGCCCTCACAGCAGTATCTTCAGGAGCAAAGCAACTTCTTCTAGAAGAGCAGCAGTCACCCACAAGTAGAACAAGAAAATCACAGAATGTTATGGATTTGAAGGGACATCGAAAAATCCAATCCAACCACACTACTAGAGCAGGATCACCTAGAGCAGGCCACATAGGAATGCATTCAGGTGGGTTTTGAATGTCTCCAGTGAATAAAACTCCACAACCTCTCTGGACAGCCTGTTCCAGTGCTTTGTCACACTCACAGTGAAAAGGCTTTTCCTTACTTTCACACGGAACCTCCTATGGTCCAGCTTGCACCCATTGCCCCATGTCCTATCACTGGACATCACTGAGCAGAGCCTGACTCTGTCCTCCTGACACTGCCCTTCACATATTTATACACATGAATGAGGTCACCTCTCAGTCTCCTCTTCTCCAAGCTAAAGAGCCCAAGCTCCCTCAGCCCTTCCTCACAGGGAGATGTTCCACTCACTTCAGCATCTTTGTGCCTCTGCAATGGACTCTTTGAAGCATTTCTCCGAGGTCCTTCTTGAACTGTGGAGCCCAAAAATGGAGACAACATTCCAGATGTGACCTCATCAGGGCAGAGTGGAGGGAGAGGAGAACCTCTCCTGACCTTCTAACCATAGCCCTTGTAATACACCCCAGGATGCCACTGGCCTTCTTGGCCACAAGAGCACATTGGTGGCTCATGGTCATCCTGTTATCCACCAGGACGCCCGAGCCATCCACTCACCAACAACCACAGTGTTTGCCCACACACTTCTGCTTCTTACACCACAGTACTCTCCCACAAAAGTCATTGCAGAAGAGTATCAGAGAGAGTTCAATTCACTGTTGCTGCTCATAACTGCCCCAATATTCTGACCATCTGCAAGCAAAAGTAATCAGCTGAATTCTGCAATATTTCAATGAACAGAGTTGGCACTGGAAACAAGCAGGTGAAGATGAGCTGCTCTTCACTACAGGGTGCCTCGTGAGAATGGTCCCACACACGGGGTCTGCTTCTGTGACCAATTTTCTTTCTGAATGGGAGAGCAAAGCTATTGCATGATACAGACACCAGCCTTTCTTTTCAGAAGAGCCATTGTGTTTGGAGAAATCTTGACTCCAAGCATCTTGAAACCATGAGAATTCCTCTCTCTATTTTAGTATGTTTTGAATTAGGCTCAGAAGGAGCACATCAGAGAGGCATTTCAAAACCTGTTGTTTCAGTAATGAATGACCTTCAGCTTAGTTTCTGCAATGCCTCTGTTAAACCCTTCACTGCCTACCTTTTTAATTTGTGTACATGGCACCGTGCAGGGAATAACATCGCTGGCAATGTTGCTACCAACCCTTCCTTCATCCCTCCAGTATCATGATAGAAAAAGTCAGAATTGTGTGTGTTAAAGATGATCTACACACAAAAACTTTACTCAAGTCATTTAATAAAACAATTTTGTTAAAAAAAAAACAAAACAAAACACTTAGTAATGATTGGAATTTTACATAGAAAATTCAGAAATTACCCAAAAAATGGCATCATATGATAAATATAACCTGGATATGTGAGAAGAGTCAGACAAATTTGGTAGTAAGGTCTACAAGAAACCTATGCAATGAAGATAAAGGCTGTACCTGAGTTAATTCTGTTGCTGTTGTTGCTCTTCTAAGATAACACAACTGTAGTGCAGACTAGTCTCTTTCTACCTGAGCCCTTGTGCTAGGTATGGCTCTTCTATCCATTTCATGACACTGATGTTACACATGCCTTCTTCTGACACAGTTAAGAGGCTCTTCAAATGCCTGAGAAAGAAAAATACCTGAGGCCTAGAAGAGGTTCTCCAAATAAAAAGCACTGTGCTATGAGCAGCCTCCAGGTAAAACAAATCCCAACACTTTCTAAGCTGGCTAGTCAGAGATGCCCTTCTAGTAGTCCAAGTGCCAGGGCTGCCACACAGTAGCTTGTCACCTTTCTTAGCCAACTCATTCTGCAATAAATAATGCTCCCTTGTGAGGGTGTAATTTTGCTTACCACACCATCACACACTGGTAAGCCTCAAACATTTAGAGTGATGGGAAGAGAGGGTGAGAACAAGCAAAGGGCAGGAGTGAGAATGAGAGAAGGATGAGGGGGAAGAGAGTAAGAGTGCAAGACAGCAAGAGTGTGAGAGTGCATGAAGGGTGTGAGAGACAGAGTGAGTGAAGGACACAGCGAGTCAAAGTCTCTGCAAGTCCTCCCACCCCTATGGCATCCTTACCAGCTCTGTGCTTACCAAGCCTCTGGGGCCCAAAGCCACAGCTGCACAAGCCAGATGGTGCCACATGGCAACAGTGAGCCCATCTGGAGCCCAGGTCAGGGCAAAAGTGTAGTCTCTGACTGACCAAAGTGGGCAGCCAGGACCTACCTCATTCATCAACATCCTTCAGGACACCTTCTCTGTCTTTCTACCAAAAAGCATCACTGCCACATCTGCAAGGTCTGTGTTTGAACATTCCAGTTTAGAACAAATTCCCTGCACACATTAGTCTGCTCCATCAAAGTGCATCTTTCTCCTCTACATATACCCCTTTATGTAAATTATTCCTTCATAAGGCTTTACAACACATCTGAAGTGTTAGAGGTCGGTGTCTAATAAATATTACAGGAAAAATTTTTCCAGTATTTACATAGGAACCATATAAAAATACAATCATTTTAGGATTACTTCTTCAATTTCATCTTCTAAAGAACCAAGGGTCTTAACTCCTAGCTTGGTTGTAGTGTGTTGCAAACGGTGTCTGTGTGGGTTTCTTCCTTTACCTGAGAGCTCATTGTCCTCTTTGACTTTACTGTTTGCATTGGCAAAATTAGTATTACCTGAGTTCCAATCTATGTCAAAAGGAGTTGGATCATTATTTTTAGAAAGAAGGATGGTACTGGCACTGCTTCCAAAGAGCTGCTCCATTAAATTGGACTTCTTTTCTTTCTTGCTATTGAAATCTGCATTTTCCTTAACATTTTCTTCTAAATTGTCACTTCTTTGAGTGAGCCAACTCGGTCTCCCCAATCCTTTCCCAAAGGAAGGTACATAACTACCAAATGTTAACTCACTACTCAAATCTGAGGTCCTTACACTTCGTTGCTGCTGCCCTTGTGCTCTCAAGGCATCATCCTGACTGTCACCCACAGGAAATCCATTAGTAACTTTTCTGGGAATATCAAGGAATTGATTATTTTTTTCTTTTTTCTCCAGGGAATCAGATTTTCTTGCTGTGTTTATGCATGGTGCTGGGGAAGGAGGTTTCATGTTTGCTGCATTTTGAGTTTCTCTATCAATTTCTTGCATTTTGGCAAGCAGGAACTCTCTTTTTCGACGCTCTTCCAGCATTTCTGTGCTCTCTTTCTCTGGTTCAGGTTTGTGGATTTCTGTTTCCATTTTTGTTTTTTCTTCTTTATCCAATAAGAAGCTGCCTTCTTTTTTCACTTTGGCATATTCTTCCTTTTCTGGCTCTGGAGGAAATGTTCAGAATTATTATAAAAATGCTTTAGTTTTAAAATGACTTAAAAAAAGCTTATATTGAAAATAATGTAAGCAAAAGCTATCCAGTTTTTAACATGTTCCTGTCTACATAACCTGTGGTTTTCCTACTGCAAAAAGAAATTCTTCCAAAATTACAATTAAATTCACACCAGGTCCTTTTCTAAGATAAAGAAGCTCACTATCATCTTCCAGAAGGGTTAGGACATTGTCCACATTTTGTAATTTCCAGAAGAATTTCCTTTCTGCCAACTGCTTTTCCACTCCCTGGGTTTGAATGAAAATGAATAGAACATCATTGATTTTAACAGTTTTCTCTTGCATGGTATTTTTCTCTGTCGGCACCACTGACACTAAAACAGATCTGGCATATATGTTTGGTTTGGTTTTTTTCTCCATAAAGGGAATACTCCTGAAGCTATCAGGCCACAAAGTCACAGGGATCATTACTGGTTTCAAGTAGTAAATTATTTAAATTATACATTGTTGCAGTTTAAGAGCTAAGACTCTATTTTGGTTCTAAATTATGAACAAGAGAGAGGAACTTTCTGTACATTCTTTTGAATACAGAGTGAATGAGCAGGGCATTGGTTGTAAAAGGGAAATATTGATAAAGTCTCTATCATTCATAGGTTTGCTAACTGGTATTAAAAGCCAATATATAAACAATTTCTCAGTCTGTTTCCTTTGCCTTCTGCCTTCTACCTCCACTGCTCCTCTGTGCAAGGCTGAATACTAACCTTGACTAAATTGATTACAGGTGAGCCTTGCTGGTTTTCTATCTGGAGGAGAGAAGGTGGCATTGGCCCCTTCTGGGTTTTCTTTGTCCAAGGTGGGGAGGATTGGATTTCTATATTATTTCTCAATTGTAAATAATTGTAGATAGTTGTAAATACATGTATTTTCTATATAGGTTGGTAAATTTAGCTTGCTGTAAAATATAGCTTTATCTTACTTCCAAACCTTCTGAGCTAGCCTGGTGATTTCAATTCTGTTTGGGAGGTAATTTCTCAACCCACCACACAGATACAGAAAACACTTTTACAGGACAGGTCTGTGCATCACCACATGAACTCAGAGAGAGTGCTCACGCAAATACCAAATGACAGTTTGCACAGTTAGAAAGGGACACCAAAGTTGCAGTAGTTAGAACCTGCAAACACTTCTGTGTACAAGAAAAAGGAAGCTCCTTCAATATTTTTCTACCCTTAATACTTTTCTACCAAGACAACAGATGTGTGTTTGGCCAAAAGTTGACTATGATCACTTGGCCCTTTCAATGTACTACTGGCATTGCCTTTTGAATGCTTTGTGCAAATTTCTAGGTGATGTTCTCACAACATTCCAAGTTCTCTTTCGTACTTCAGATCAAGCTTGCATAAGAAACTGCAATAGTTCAGCTCACAGATTTATTTTATCTGCATATAAAGTTAAGAGCTACCTTTCTGGCTGTAAGGTGGGGAAAACATCAGCTTATACTGTGAGGTGGGTAAGAGTCAAATCACCTTACTTAGAGACATAACAGAGCAGACTCTTGGCTTATGTAAGTTGTGCACTGATGCCAGTGGAGGTAGAAGATTTTCACAGAATTTTCCTCTGAAAGCAGCTGCAGGCTTTTAGAATTTCTCCTTATCATCTACTGTTCATTAACTACAATCACTGAAAGAGTATTTTAACATCTCAGGATGCAGTCCATCTAAAATACTTTAGATTAAGATGTTTTGCAAACCAAATTATTTTAAAATTAACAGCATAAAACCCAGAACATTTCTCAAATAGACACCCAAATGATTCAGGTAACCACAAGAGAAAAACAGAAACCATTTCAAATGATAAAAGTGAAGTACTGAAAAAAGAGGCTGTAATAAGGAAAGCAGATTTGTTCTGCAATAGCAAGAATCTGCAGCTTGCCTCAATAAAATCTAGCAAGTCAGAGATAACATCAGCATTTACCTGCTATGTCATCCTTGTTTTGCAAAGCAAAACCTCTCAGGCTTCAATGTTTTTTGGTGGACAGCATTTATTTTTTTTTGCTGCTGCATAGTTAATCACAGGTGAGTGGAGGGCACAGATTATTCTATATCCCGTATTTCTTTCTGATTCTCTTTGCATAATATAACTGAAAATAATTTTCCACTGTAGTGATCTCTGCAAAATCATTTTGCTCCTCTCACAAGAAGCCAGCAGCCTCACTTGATTAGTATTCTATGGAGCATCTTTCAGCCTTCAGCTGCCCATTTCCTTACCATCAGGAAGTTTTTGAACTCTCTCCTCTAAAGCCTGTATTTCATGAAAATGTTTCAGCTTCTCTTGCCTTTCCCTGCCTTGGTCTTGTCTTGCAAGGTCTGCCTGCTCTTTCCATCCTTTGTCTTGAGTTTCTTTTTCCTGGAATTAATACAAAATAGGGAACTGATGGAGGAAAAAAAACAGGCAACAAAACAAACAAGCAAAATCCTGTGAATTCCTATGTAATTCTGAAATCACAGTCTTAATGCTGAGCATAAAAATGAGTGAGTTAAGTAGAGCGAACCAGCTTTGGCAATTCAGGGGTCTGGCCTTAAAATCTTGTCACCTCTAGCATAGTTTGTATGCACTTGAAACAAAATGAATAGACAATCAACTCTATTCTGTATCACACATTGCAGGAAATGTGCAGCTCCAGTATCATAAAGCAAAATCATCACTGTGTTAGAATAGTTCTCTTTAGAAGTCAGAAGTTGTCTTTTTCAAGGGCTTCAACAGAAGGTCAGGCCCCACCACCTTACTTTTAACAAGCGAGCAATTTGTTACCCTCTATTTCCACAATTTGGGTTGTAAATTGAGACAATTTCCTAGCAGTACTTAAAAGTTATGGAGTATTTAACAAACACTAAAAGAGAAAGGTTTACTCTTGGCTGAAAAATTCAGCTAGGGAGTGTAAAAAATGAAGGAACCCTGCCGAAAGGATTTTGATGTCAACAGCACAAATCAGTAACACGGAAATGTAGCACCAAAGAAGTGATGAGAAAGCCAGCATAATCCAACATGTGGATGCTCCCTTGTGCTTATTTCAGAGCAAAATAATAAACCACACTTCTAAGAGAAATAAAGAGGAATAGCTACTTCTGAATAAACAAAGAAAATGAAACCTGTTAGACAGAACAGCTTGAAGTATTTTCCCTTCAGGTACAACATTAATATGACTACATTAAAACTCCCAAACAACTACATAAAGAGATGTTTGGCCAAGGATTTCAAATGCTTGACTAAGAAAAGTGATGAAAGCACAGGCTAGCCAAACCTAATTCGTGTTGCTTAAAGGAACAGCAATATACAAATTAGGGAGGTTCATAGCTACACTCCAAGAGATGCATTTGCACTGATCGTGTGGTTCTGCAGCTCACACACTGGGAAGAATGCATACATGAAACTACAGACACACTTCCAGCAAGGATTTTGGAAGAGACAATATATGAATGAAGAAGAACTACCAGGAAGCCAGTCAGGACCATCATCAGAGCATTATTTCTGACAAATGGTCTTAACCTTGTGTAATCAGAACTTGCACAATTCGTACTAGAATTTGTGTCATTCTGATTTGTAATACTTCACAAATCTCTTTGGTTGAGGTCACGGAAGTATTAGAAATACTTCTAATGCTGCTATTTTATAATAAGGGAAATGGGAAAAAAAACCCAACCAAAAAGGAAAAGCCAACCCTCAAACATATTCACAAAGCTGGAAAAAGGACAGAAGAAATACCAGCACTAAGTGACAATAAGAGGAATTGTTAGGTTTATGCATTGTGAAATAAATCTGGAAAGCAGGAGAAGCCATAACTAAGACCAAAGCAAAAAGAGAGACAAAGGCAGCCAGCAGTGTTACAATAGATTGCTCAAAAAAAGCATTGAAAAAGAAAAAAAATTGAGAAAATGAAAATTAAGAGTTAAAAACCTCAAAGAAATGACAGGGACAGAAAAAGAGGAAAAAAAATGAGCTAAAGGTTATCAGTAATACACAGAAGATGATGAGTGGCACGAAAATGGAGCACAGTGTTTCTGGGAGGGTAGAGTTTCTCTAAAAGATCAGAATGCCTTTAAAGTTGTATTTTAAACACATTTATATTTGTATATTTACACATAATTGCTAAAGTAGAAGCTCTGCATGAAACATTCAATTTGATAGGTGAGTTACCTGGAGCAAACCTAAAATTTTTATGGAACTCACTATTTTAGGAAGAATCCCTTCTTTCTTGATTATTGTGTCACCACTGCCAAGTTCTGATTCTGGAACAAGCTCTACTGGTGAGAAGCATCCACTGGTCTGTACACCTTTTGTGAACTGTGCTCCTTTTTTAGTATTTTGGTTGTTGGCTGTAGAAGACAAACTAATTAAATCATGTTTTCACTTGAAAATACCTCACTGTATACCTGTATCTCAATTTGAATGATTTGCAGCAAACATAAAAGACTGTGTTGGGGCCAATAAAAGTGGAAAGTGTTGACAAGTTTTACATCAAATGTTTTCTACATCTGTAAAAGCTAATTTAAAAAAATGCATGCAAAAATTGTACAGAAAATATCTGAACACCTTAAAGCTACTTATGAAGTCATTACAGCATATTGAATATTTGTTAATAAATCTCCACAAAATATTTTGCTCAGCTTACTGCTAATCACAGAAGCTAGAGGGAGAAAAGTAAGAAAAAACCCCAAAAAATAACATTAACTTACTTGAATCTTGGAAGCACATACATTTAACTCTATGGAATGATATGTTAAAAAAATCTGAATCTAAAATGGAGTAATAACAGAGGATCTATAACAAATGAGCAGCAAATTGTTTTAAATGCTGGCATTAAATATTTAAAGCAGTCCCATAAATTCCTGCTTCTTCTGACAAGTAGAGTCTACTGATCCAGTGAAAGCAGAACAGTCCAAGTACACACACAGATACACATATTTATGGCTTGAGGCTGCCTTGTCACACCAGAAGAAATCACTGCACTGATATATTGAGAAGATTATATTCTGGGGCATATGAACTCTTTGAGGCAAAGGGAAGAGTGCAGCTCACCTGAGAGACTAAATTTGATTGAGGAAAAAAGAAATACAAAAAATTTCACCAAAATATGCATAGCAGTCAAGTTACTTACTTCTAAAGCCTCTGTAGACATCTATCTGTGATTAGAGAACCTAACTAAAGCATTTTTCCAAGTCCTTCACATTGGGGTATTTGTTTCCAGTACCTAAAGTCAGTCTACACAAAAGCTTGTAAGGGACTTTTTACAAAGGCTTATAGTGACAGGAGAAGGGGGGATGGATTGAAGCTTGAGGAAGGTAGATTTAGACTGGATGTTAGGAAGAAATTCTTTCCAGTGAGGGTGGTGAGACACTGGAACAGGTTGCCCAGGGATGTTGTGGATGCCCTCTCTTTGGAAGTGTTCAAAGGTTGGATGAGGGCTTGAGCAGCCTGGGCTAGTGGAAGGTGGTCCCCTGACCACAACAGGAGGGCTGGAACTAGATATTTAAGGTCCCTCCCAACACAAACCATCTTAAGAATCTATGAATTCATGGTATGAAAGGAGTTATGAATGCTGCTTACTAAGTTCTGAGTGCTGCTTCTGCTGCAGATGCAGAACAGACAACCAACCAACCTGCTCTTTGTAACAACCACTGTGTGGAAAGTGCAAAGAAGCAAACCTTCAACAAGCAGCAGCAGAGCCAAACAATGCATAGAGATATAATCAAGCAGAGTAATTTAAAAGTGTTGATAATAATTTTTCTGTCTTTATGATTTTATATAAATTACCTTTTTTTCTTTGCATAATATCTGTGTCTTTTCTTGGTGATAGCTTCAACATACGGTTAGCATATATATTTTTTGCTTCAAGTTCTCTTTCTTTTTCCTGTGAATGAAAGAAGTAAAACTATGAGTTACTAATATTTTCATTTACTAGTCATTAGCAAAGCTGTAAATTAGATTAAAAATCAACAGTAATCAATAGTTACATTTGATGTTTGAAGGAGATCAATCCCACTACTAACTTTGCTTATGCTATAAGAAAGCTGATTGAACTTTCCTCTAAAAAAAACAACTCATTAGTGAAATAAATATTCTGGGGAAAGTGAAGGGGAAAAGGAGACAGAGGGAAGGGGGAAAGAAGACAGAGGGAAGGGGAAAAGAAAGAAGACAGAGGGAAGGGGGAAAGGAGACAGAGGGAAGGGGGAAAGGAGACAGAGGGAAGGGGGAAAGGAGACAGAGGAAAGGGGGAAAGGAGACAGATAAACTGGGTAGCACATCATCTTTTATACCCTTAAATATAAACTTTGGCCAACGATTTGGGTGGGTGGATATCACAAAAAAACCTTTGCATTAATTTCTCAACACCTGGATATCACAAATGCATGACATTAATTTTTACTCTAATTTCCTATAATGCAAGTCCATTAGTAACAAAGTACTGTAGATACCTGCAGATCCAGTTTTAAACTCAAGCCTTCAAACCTCAGTTTTCCAGTAGATGTTGTGGTTTAAGTGCAGTGTTTGGCTATGTGCTTGGTTTTGATTTTCTTGACTATTACTAACAATAATGATTAACACAGAGACATTCCTGTTAAAAACACTAGGGTCAGGGCACAGAATATTTAAATTCAAAGCAGGGAAAGAACTCACATGTGGTATTTAATTAAGTACACAGCAGAGAGTGCAGTCACTGGTAAGCTATTCAAACCAGATTACAGATACTTCCAAAGATAAGATGCCAGAACTTGGTTATCAACTTGTACTGCTTCACATTTTACCTTTAGCTTCTGGTTTAGTTCATGAAGCTTGTCCTTGAGAACTTGGTTTTCTTCTTGAGCTTCATATATCTTTTTTTTCTTTGACTGTAACTCTCGTTGAAAACTACTACTAGTTAGCTCAAGGTTTCTTTCCAGATCCTTCAATTAAAAAAAGTAATATTTTTTTAATTGCTGAAGTAGTTTACTTTTTAATAGTCAAATTACTTACATGAAACTGCAGTACATGAGTGTCTTGGATTCAGACATTTGCTCCACCATTGCTGTATCACTGAATATATTTAAAACCTTAATCCTAACTTTGAGGGGGCAGAGAGAGCACCTGCAGATGCTGCAGCTCATCCTTCTGGAGTATTGAGAGGTGATTTGAGGACATAAAGGATACACACACTGCTTTCTGTAAGGTTTTTTGGCACAGTGGAGCTCCAGATCTCTAAGACAGATCTCAAAGTGATGGTTAACAAACAGAATACCTCCTTGAGAGTGCAGGAAGACAACATGAAGTAATTTTTAACCTTTGTAATGATTCTACCAGAAACAAATTTGTAGTGGTGATTTCATTTGCATATCCTCATCTTGCAAGAGCTGTTTTAAGTGAACCTCTAATGATGAAAAAACAAAAGTAGAAGAAAATAATAATACTCTAAAAAGTTATTAAGTTTAAATACTATTCAGTACTACAAATGCTGAAACACCTGATCATAAAACTACAGATGCCAGGTGATGACAGTACAGGGAGAGGTGATCTGAGTAACTTACTACTTTATGTCTTGGTATATTGGCATTTATTTTATGAAAGATCATTTTCCAGCCTAATCTTTTGGATTTCCAGGTCCATTATCTGTGTAATGTAATTTAGGTTTAAATTACTAATATAGACACCAAACTTTAGCAGCATTTTAATGACCAACATAATTTCAGCTAAAAATAGCACTGCAAACAACTAGCAACAGTTTAACAGTGCTAACAATTAGATTTAAGTGAGGCTCTAGACATGTTTACAATGTAGATCCATTTAGATTAAGTTCACAAAAATGTAAATAGTTTTTCTGTACAAAATTAAAATACATTGTAGAAGATTCTCAAAATGGATACCCAAAAAATGTTCTAAAGCTCCTTTTAGTATTAATACTAATAACTAGTATTAATATTAATAATAAGCATTAATACTAATAACTTCCAAAATGCTGTCATTTATTTCAGCTCACTCCCAGATGTTAGAACAGTGCATAATAAAGCACTACATTAATGCAGTCCACAGAACTGAAAAATAATGAATACATGTTAAAAAATTACATTTATATATGTTTGATTTATATTCATATTATATATAAGAATTATATATGTGTAATAAATATAATAATGAATATATATTTTTTGTCTTTTAATGTACACTTCCCTAGAACTGTATTTACCTAAAGCATTTTTTAACAAATGCTTCTCCTCCAAGAAGAAAAATTAGATTGCATAAATTTGTATTACAGCTACATGCATTTCTGAAATGTTACTACTAGTTATAAAAACACTTAAAAGCACAAGTCCACAGCATATATTCTGTCAAAATATACTTTCATTTATAAACAGAAATTTATCAAGTATGTAACTCTGTAATTACTTTGGAAATAATTTCCTTGATACTAATGTGTGGGGAAAAAAAAAAAGAGAGAGAAAAAAACAAATAAAAAAGGAAATTATTTTCTATTTGCTTCACAACTGTGTAAAAATCCATTTCCTGAAGCCCAGCACGGTAGGAATTATCTGCTCCAGAATTTCTTACAAAAAGGAAGTCATCTCACCTTAATTCTTTTCTCACTGTCCTCTAGCCTGCTCTCTGCACAGGCTAGTTTCTTTGCCAGGTCATCTCTTTCGGCAAGGTGCTTATCTGCAGACAGCTTTTTCAGCTTCTGCAAGGCAGTTTTTGTTCTATACAGTTCATCTTCTGAATCTTTCAGCCGCCTCTCGGTCACACGTTCTCTCTCTTGAGATTTTCGCAGGCGCTCCCTCAATATTCTAATCTCATTGTTGTGCCGGGCAAGGAGCTGGGAGATTTCGTTTTCTGTATCTTCAAACTTATTCAAGGCTTTCTCCTGCCTGTGCTGAAGCCTCTTCAGCGCCCTGTTTTCCTTCTGCAGCTCGTCTAGCTTGATGTGGAGTTCAGTCAGTTCATTTCGGAGCTCATTGATTTTCAGCAGCCTAGCAGAAAGAACTCTTTTTGTAACAAGATCTATATCTTTGGCAGGAGAATCCCTAGTGAGGCTCTGAGAACGGAAACCCCAGCGTGTCCCTTTTTTGCTTGGTGCATATTTGGAACCCAACTTCTTTGTGGCTAAGAGAGAGAAAAAAAAAAATAATGAAAAAAACCCCAAAAAACCCAAACAAGTTTATTACGAGAAAATGCAATTTTTCTGTTCAGACATCCTTCTTGAAATAAAGCTGTGCCTGAAATGATTTTACAGTACTCAGTAGAGATGGCAGCTTTTAAATAAGACAGTAAAAGGCACACATATATATACAGATGTATGTATGTGTGTATATATACATATATATGTGTGTATATATACATATGTATGTGTGTATATATACATATGTATACACACACATATATATATTATATATGATTACTTCACAATGGTCCTGTATTTATGCCTGCAACTACTACTTCTTGTAGGAGATCACAGATATATATCTCCATTTTATTTTTTAATCAATCAAAAGGAGCAGAAGTCATATATATATGTGTGTGTGTGTGTGTTTATACATGTATATAGATGTGTTTATACATATGTATTATATGTGTGTATATACACACATGTGTATGTTTATATATATGTATATGTGTTTATACATACATGTGTGTGTATATGTGTTTATATATATGCATATAGATGTGTGTTTATACATATGTATTATATATGTTGTGTATATATATATACACACATATACACACACATATATATATAATACTTCTGCTCCTTTTGATTGATTAAAAAATAAAATAGAGATATGTATCTGTGATCTCCTGCAAGAAGTAATATTTGCAGCCATCAACACAGTACCATTGTGAAGTAATCATCTGCAAATTGTATCAGGAATGACAGTCATATTTTGTTAATGTTTGATGGTGTTTATTAAAATGTTTTACAAATCCTGTGCTCTTAGGCACACAATATTATCAAATCCTTTTAAAATGGCACCAATTAGGCTGAGCGTTAGCTAGTTATGCATTATGCAAGATGTAATTCTCTCAGACAAATGCAGTAGTATTTCCAAATCCAGCTGCCATGCTTACAGACAAAACAGCAGATTTCAAAGGCTTAATGCAAAAAGCCTCCAAAGCAAAATTATAAATCCCATGAAAATTCAGTTCTCCCCTGAATAATTTATTCTTGTATCACAAGTTATTTTCCACACAGTATCCTTATTTGCTTACTAGCATGCATCACTCCCATTCGTATTTCATATTATTATTTTATTATCATCCCCACTGACAAAAGCTAAAACATTATGTTTCTACCTTATTTGACTCTCAAGCCACACTCAAAGAACGAAGCATGTAATCCACCAAAACCTCCCTTTAAAACAGCTGAATACATAGAGAGTGCATAATTCATTAAGATACATCAATGTTGGAGCACAGCAGCCTGAAATTCAGGCTTGAGAGTTGGGAAGCTGCAATAGTGCAGTTACCTCCATACAGACAGTGAGTGTGTGTGTGACAGAAAATCCTTCTCTCCCCCATTTTGGTGTTCATCTTGCTTCTATTCTACAGGGAAAATTTTACAGCAAAAGAAAACCTTTACAATATTTTCTTGTAATTTCCTCTGAACATTTTGCACAAATACTCATTTTCTGCTTGCTGCTGATTTTTCCCATAGCTTAGAAGTGGTGCTGTTGTTTTACTTTTTTTTTTTTTTCCCTTTACAAAGAATATTTATGTCATATTCAGGTGTGAAAAGATTACCTAATACATGCACTGCAGGAACAATGCCACTCTTACCACCAGCTAGGGGAATTACCATTAACTCTAGGATTCCAGCCTCTTCAAAGTTTTCTCCACACTTAGGGCAGTAAAGTCCAACAGCAAGTGTGCACTTTTGACTATACAGCTAAATTGGGGAACAGTGTCTTTCCAGAATCACAGAATGCCAGATGGGAAGGGACCCCAAGGATCATTGGGTCAAACCTCTCCAGGTTTAAGTGAGCACCATGTCAAGAACATGACATTCACAATGCTTTCATGCAATAATTATGTTCAATTCTGGCTGTGTAATCAAGGACTTAGTCATTCGTTTGCCCCCTCCAAAGTAGACAGCACAGTGGACCTGCATTTTTTTCCTTCCCAGAAAACTAAACCATCACTGCTATGGAGAAGATACCACTTCTAAACACAGAGAAGCCCAGTAAAAGTTGCACCAGGGCACGAAGACTGTCGTCAAAGATCTGAAGAGATACAGTCCCTGGAAAACTTCAGTATTTGTGGTTAGATTCTTGGCACACTTTAGATAATAATAACAGAATCATAGAATTGTTTGGGTTGGAAGGGACCTTAAAGATCATCCAGTTCCAACTCTGCCCTGCCATGGACAGGGACACCCTCCACTAGGCCTGGTTGCTCAAGGCCCCATGCAACGTGGCCTTGAACACCTCCAGGGAAGGAGCATCCATGACCTCCCTGGGTGTCCTATTCCAGTGTCTCATGAATTTCTTTCTAATATTCAGTCTAAATCTGCCCTCCTCAAATATTGACCAAATGAATCCTATGGGATCAAGCACTTACAAATGAAACTGAACAGTTGCTTGAGGAAGGCAGGATACAGTGACTTCAGCAGAAAATTTGTCGTTATGTAGAACAAGGCTGTCAAAGTGTGGGAGAGAGGCTTCACATCCTTACATCAGCCCAGAAGCAATCTAACCATTCCCTCCCTTTTTGTAGTGATATTCACTTCCCCACAATCCCAAGATTATGTAGGTGAGATGTGTGTGAGGAAGCTCCAAGTAGAGCTATTTCGTCTCAGATTGGGTATTTTACCCTTAAGGAAGGAGCTGCCAAAACTTTATTTTGAATTTCCACATATGCCTACCTTTCACCAAGCACATTTTCTCTTCTGCCATATTGAGAAGAGGGCCTAAGCTGGTGTAAGGCCTTGAACACAAGTCTTATGAAGAACAGCTGAGGGAACTGTGGATGTTTAGATTTCAGAAGAGGCTGAAGAGAGAACCTCATGATCCTCTACAACTGTCTTAAAGGAGTTTGGTGCAAGATGGGTGTGGGTCTCTTCTCACATGTGACAGGACAAGAGGCAACAGCTTCAAGTTGCGTCAAGTGAGGTTCAGGTTGAATATCAGGAAAAAAATTCTTCAGAGAAAGGGTTATCAGGCATTGGAACAGGCTGCCCAGAGAATGGAGTCACCATCCCTGGAGGTGTTCAAAAGATCCATGGATGTGGTGCTGAGGGACATGGTTTAGTGGTAATAGCTTATCAGTAACGGTGGGATTGTGAGCTCAAGGTGTGTGGTTGGACTTGCTGATCTCAAAGATCTATTCTAATTCTATGATTTTAGGATTCTTCATTTATTTGTTTTTTGAAAGTAGCCAATATTGCACTGTAAAGCTGATAGAATGCCATAAGAGTTATCTTTAGGGCATTCTCTCTGAGAAATTTGAAGTTACCATTCTTTTACTGACTGCCTTTAGTCCTTGACCTTGAATCTTTTTGTCTTTGATATGTATCAGTATATATCAACAAAAGGGTAGTGTAAGAGTTACACTCACTTGACAACAAACCATGAATAATTCCAAGAATCACCAAAAATCATCCTTATGTAAGAACAAGTTAATTACAGTTTTCAGTGGAGCAGTTACAGTCCACCTGCCATCTGTAGCACAATTCACATGAAGATTATTTATAGATACTTTCCCATTTGTATTTGAGCTTTCAAAGACAATTAACTCTTTAGTGCAGCTACAACACAGCATTTTCTGCTTTCTACCCACCTTGGTAGTGCAGAAGGCTGTTTGAAGTTTGTGGCTTGTGGTCTCTTTTTTCTTGGCTTGTAGACGGACAGCTTAGCGTTGGCGACTGGCCAGATGAACGCGATACATTATCTTCATCTGAATAGTAAGAGTCACTATTTTTATCCCCATCTGATTTCCTGTCATACTCAGAATCTGGGCTCCTTATTCTTTCTCCCATTTTTTTCAGATTTAACTGTTTCCCAGCTTCTTTTTTTTTTTTTTTTTTTTTTTTTTTTTTCCCCCCTCAAAGTCTGTTCATTTTGACACAAAGAACCTTTCAGTTGTCACAATGGCAGCAGCTGGATTATTTCTTTGGATTTATTTCCATCTTCATCTCCAAAGCATGAGATCGTTGCAGTTCAGTTCAGTAAGCAGCAGTTATCATTCAGAATGCATTTTTTTTTTCTGTAACAATTTAAAGAGAAGAAAAGAGTGGGAGTGGTTTTGCTGTTTAGCTGAGAAAGGTTAAAAAAACCTAAAATTATTCAGGATTATAACTTCATGCCAGATGTATTACTTCTGTCATCCTGACTGGAAAAAAAATTAAAACCATTAGTTTGCATTTGTAGCCCACACAAGATGCGGTGTTGTCAGGGAAGACAAAGGCTACAAAACCTGTCAGACTCATCTGAACACATCTTGACAGCCTGGAGTTTTGCTGTATCTTATTTAGTTGCAACAAAGTTAGTTCCCAACTAGGGAACCCTTCTCATTCATTTCAGCTTTTTCCTTAGCTTTGTGCAATTGTCTAGCACCTCCTGATACATTTATAAGTAACTGACATCAATAACAAATAGTTATTCTGTGCAGACCAAACTATCTACAACCCTTGCGAGGCAGGATTAGGAAGTACAGGCATGGAGTGACTACAGGGGCCTGAAAGCACAAACACAGGACAACACTGGGCCCCTAATATGCAACAGCTCACCTGAGCTCAGCTACTAGTCATCAGTGGGATGCAGTATTGAGAGATGGGTAAACTAGTCTCATGTGCAACATCTAGAATGAAGGAAAAAGACTTAACATGTGTAAGACACATCACATATAGTAAATTCAGATGTTATGTGCAATCATCAATCCTGGAGGAGGAGGAGGCTAAATAACAAGGTGCACAGTGTGTTAATAATAAGCACATTAAGCACAATAAGCTGGTCTCTTCTCACAGTAAATAGTGTCAGAACAAAAGGGAATGGCCTCAAGCTGTGACTGGGTAGATTCAGACTACATATTAGGAAAACTTTTTTCAGAGCAAAAGTAGTCAGGCATTGGAATGGGCTGCCCAGGGAGGTGGTTGAGTCACAAACTCTGGATGTGTTTAAAGGTCATTTGGATGTGGTGCTTGGGGATACGGTTTAGGATGCATCTTGTACAGTAGGGTTGTTGGTTAGATTTGGTGATCCTGAGGGGCTTCCCCAACCTGAATGTTTCTGTGAATTTGTGATATTGAAATGGACCCAAGAAAGAAACCATGACCATCATTCTCACGACAGGAAAAGATTTGGGATGCTGATAATTTGTTGTAAAGACTTCCCAGTGGAAGCCAGTTAGAGAAAGGGTTTGTAATTGGAGTTTGTGCCTCTATCACGGTAACCTATATAACTTGAACTGTGTTAGCAGCTGGACTAAAAAGTCTTTGACTAAGATTTTAATTAGACTAACAATTGTTTTCTCTGCATTTAAGACATGTTCCCTGTTTCACTCATAACAAAGTGCCAAATAGAATCATAGAATCATAGAATGGTAAGGTTGGAAGGGACCTCAAGGATCATCGAGTTCCAACCCCCTGCCATAGGCAGAGACACCTCCCACTAGTACAGGTCACTCAAGGCCTCGTCCAACCTGGCCTTGAACACCTCCAGGGAGGGAGCATCCACGACCTCCCTGGGCAACCTGTTCCAGTGCCTCACCACCCTCACTGTAAAGAACTTCTTCCTAACATCTGGTCTAAATCTCCCCTCTGCCAGTTTAAACCCATTGCCCCTGCTGGGAATTCAAGCAACTTGCTCTGTTCCTTGGATGTGAGTCTGTCCCAAGGCCACAGGGGCATGTATGGCATCCAGAGGAATCCTGGACTGTTAGAGTGGGCATATCAGTGTTATAGGCATCACCACATTCCTCCTAACCCTATGTGGAGGAGGGGTGCAAATTACCTTCAAGACTGTAGATATGACAGACATAGGTCCAAATTAGACTGTAAATATGACAGACATAGGTCCAACAAAAGGACAGAAGAAATTAGCATGCACAGACTTTTCTTGAAAAGAAAAAAAAGTGAAAGAAAATAAATGAGACTGCAATTATGGAAAACATAACTGCCTGCAGCTCAATCATCAAGATGCCTAATTATATATATATAAAATAAGAACACTCACTTTCACTTACTGACTTGAGGCTGATCAGTTGTTTTATAGTTCCGTAAGTGTTCACTGAAAAAGCAATACTCTTTCAGGAGAACGTATTTAAAGCAGACAAACTGTAAGAATTGAATGGTTTAGAATCAACCATCACTTCTGTACTAGATATTTCCCATTTTTGAGAATATTTTGCCAAGTATCACTTTGACATACAGCAAGAGAAATGAACAGTAATTTCTGATGCATTGTGGAAGTACTTTGAAAAGCAATGGACTGCAAACGAGTTGAAAAAGGTGAACCAATGAAAGCACCCTTGAGATATCACCAGAAATGTCTTCTGAATCTTTAAATAGTTTTTACTTTCATAAATGGGTAGCATTAGAATGTTTTCCATACAAAACAAGAAAACTCAGTCTGTCAACTCTTGCCAAGTTCTCCTTTCCATCAGTTTTTACTGTAATTTGATTAACATAAAAGAATACACAGTTCATCTGGAGAACAAATGAATCAGTAGGCTGTTTGGAATTTTACTTGTTATCCTAAGGGCTGCCTAATTAAGAAATACTTTGGTTCATTGACTTTTCAATTGTTACCAACTAGCTGGAGTTGATTACAAAACACGTTCAACTTATGTAAGACTCACAAAGATATCTATTTTGCCCGAGTACATAGTCTGTGAGTTAGCTGTAGGTCTACTAAACTTGCCATCACTAGAACCCCACCCCCTCCCTTCAAGAGCTTCATGCATGCTTTTGGAAGCCTCAAGCTTCGTGATCAGATAAGTATAGGGTGGCTGAAATAAATCAAAAATTTGTATAAACTTTGGAAATAATTGTTTTCAGAAGTCCATAATCACTCATTTCATCATTTTCTACTATTGCTATTATTGACTTTTTCTTAATTGAAAACATGCTTATTACTACCAAAAAATCGTCAAACTCCATGTCACTGTGAAGTACATGACAAATTGGAGGACACAAAACAACTCCAGGGGTGACAGAATACTGTTCCCTGATACTCCTAATTAAATCACAGAAGCAGAAATTAAATTAATGGATTACAAGTAATAAGCAACACAGAAAACAATATTTAGTAATTCTTCTCTCACAGAACATCCAAAGCAAGACTTTTAAAACTTTTAAAGCCCTATTCTATCTTAACACCCTTCCAAGACTAGAGGAAGCAAGATGCTTTTATTGGTCACCATACAAAGCTTCCTGAGTACAAATGCTGACCTCTAACGGCCCACTCAGTTTTCCCACCTATTCTCAGATGGGGACGGCACAAGAGTCAGTTTCAGACAAGTACTAAAGCACCAATCCAAACTAATAAAAGTGCTGAGCTTAAGAACAAAGAATACTAAAGAATATTCTACAATAAAGAACAACTTCAAAAGAAATTGTCTCTGTTGTCTCCCTCCACCCATCTTTTTTACATCCAAATAGCTTGTGTCACATCAAAACATATTCAAATAGTTACTAGGGAATAGTTACTAGGGAAGCTTTCTGCAGCTGCTGACTTAATCGTGTGCATTTCTTCTAAGCCTACCAGCTTTTGGTGAATTGAAACGTTACATGGTTTTAAATGTCAATGTTAAATGTATCTTACTCTGTGACAGTAATACTGTTCATCAGCAGATCTCAAAACGACAGAGCTGCTGTAAGCATCACGTCAGGAATGAAGAAGTGGCAGTTCAAACAGGTAACAGGCAGGCCAGCCCTAGGACCAGGAAAAGAGATTATGTTTCTAAATCCCCTATCAAGGAGGCCCATAACATTGTTTATATTTCCATCTATACCTCCAGCACGTGTAGACTTACCTAGCTCAACTTAGGCATTCCTGAAAGCAGCTCTTCAGTCCTCAAAGCATAAGCAAGCCATTTTGCTTTGCTGAGAAGTTCTTAAAGAACATATTGAATATTATTCTTAATTACCACTCCTTAAAAGAGCCAAACTTTGGCTTTACTACGTGACAGTACACTTTAAATGCAATTATCTCACCCTATAACGCAGGAAAACTGAGTGAGAGGGCAGAAGTCCACAAACCGTACACTGCTTTACACAAGGCCTTCTACCTGACGCTCTCCCGCCCTGCACAGGACGAAGCCTCTCCCCCACCCCCGAACTTCGCGGTTGGGAGTCCCAGGGCCCAGACACTACCCCCGACGCCTGTCCCGGAACCGAGCCTCTCAGCCCAGCCCACACTGTCCGTTCGGAAGTCAGATCCGCAGCTGCGGATCCAAACGCCACCCCCTCGGGAATTTAACCCTAAGCTTAGGCCTAGGCCCACGCCTGGGCCCGCTCGCAACCCTCGCAGCCCCCACAAACACTCCTCCAACCCCGGCTCTTCCCTCCGTTCCGCGATACCTCCCGTCGCTGCCCCGACCCGATCCCGACCCGACCCCGCCGCCGGCGGTACCTGCCGCCCGCTCGGTAGACGCGCCAGCGGTTGCCACGCTACGCTTAAAGGGGCCGCGGCTTGGCGACAGCAGCTATTGACAGCGGCTGCCCGAGCAACGGGGCCAAGAGGGAGCGGGCTGTGGTCCTTCAGCCATTGGCTACCCGCCCTGTCAGTCGGGCCGCGCGGCGCGGCCCTCGGTAGCTGGTTGGTACAAACGGCTGACGGCGCCTGAGGGGAAACTGCTCTTCCATTGGCGGGAGGCTACATCCCAGCTGCTGATTGGTTGAGGCGCTGCGGGGAGGTGTGAGGGGGGTCGGCGCTCGGGCGCTGTCTGCGGGCTGTGGTGCTCCGGCAGCGGCGGCTCAAGGGACGGTGAAAGCTGGGCTGGGCTGGGCTGAGTCTTGTGCTGCCCTGAGTCCGAGCTCCCGCTCCGCATCTCCCCTTCTCACCCCACGGGAAGCCTTCCACGAGAGTGGTGGCCCGGAGGCCAGCCGCTGCCGAGGGCCTTCCCTCATACCACCGTCTTGATTTTGAAATGCACAGGCTGGATTGAAGGGCCGAGGCCAGTTATATACAGTTTAACGACATCAAGCACTGGGTCCTAGCTACAGGCTTGTGGTAGAGCGGCTCTAAAGCTGCCCAGCAAAAAAGAACCTGTGAGTGCTGGCTGAATATGAGCCAGCTCAGGTGGCTAAGGTGGCCAACAGCGTCTGGCCTGGATCAAAACCAAGTGTGGCCAGCAGGTGCAGAGAAGTGTGTCACTGTAGTTGTCTCTGCTGAGGCCACACCTCACTGTTCAGTTCTGGGTCTCTAGCTACAAGAAGGACATTGAGGTGCTGGAGTGTGTCCAGAAAAGGGCAACAAAGCTGGTGAAGAGGCTGGAGAACCAAGGAGCAGCTAAGGAAAGGGGGTTGTCTTCTGGAGAAGAGGAGGCTGAGGGAGGACCTTACTACTCTCTACCAGTAACTGAAAAGACATTGGAGTGAGGTGGGTGTTGGTCTCCTCCTGAGTAACTGGCAATAGGATAAGAGGAAATGGCCTCAAGTTGCACCAGGGGAGGTTTAAACTGGATATTGGGGGAAAAAAGTTTACCGAAAAGGCAGTCTAGCATGGGAACAGGCTGCTCAGGGAAATGGTGGAGCCACCGTCCCTAGAGGTGTTCAAAGAACATGTAGACATAGCAACACTTTTGGAGATGGCCTAGTACTGGGTTGACAGCTGGACTCGATGATCCTAGAGGGCTCTTTCAACCTTAGTGATTCTATGATGGAGTGTGGTGTGGCCTGAACAGACTTGTTTTGCTCCTGTTTACATCCCATGGTAAACAAGGTACATACACTTGGCTTGTGCCTGCCTCGTGCAAGGCCTATGTTTTTCCTAAATATGGGTAAAGTAAGCCTATGGCTTCACCTAATATGGTGAAGCTCAGCTAACTGCCATTCTGATTGGCTATTCTGTGTCCAAAGGCCCATGAGTCTTGGGCTGTATTGATAAAAGCGATGAGCAGGTAACACAACCTGCTTGCTTGCTGCTTGCTTGCTGTTACTGCCATTGCCTGTGCCTTAACATGCTCTCTGCTTCGGGCAGTGATTTGGCCATTGCCTTCTGCAGCATTATGCTATGCTAAACTATAAGGTAGCTCTGCTGCATAATAAGAAGCCCTAATGCTTTGGGCCTGAACTTCATGGAAACTGCCTGCTTCGAGCTTACCAGGAGCAGGCTCCAACAGGCCTTCATGCAATAGGTCTGTATNTGTGTCCAAAGGCCCATGAGTCTTGGGCTGTATTGATAAAAGCGATGAGCAGGTAACACAACCTGCTTGCTTGCTGCTTGCTTGCTGTTACTGCCATTGCCTGTGCCTTAACATGCTCTCTGCTTCAGGCAGTGATTTGGCCATTGCCTTCTGCAGCATTATGCTATGCTAAACTATAAGGTAGCTTTGTTGCATAATAAGAAGCCCTAATGCTTTGGGCCTGAACTTCATGGAAACTGCCTGCTTCGAGCTTACCAGGAGCAGGCTCCAACAGGCCTTCATGCAATAGGTCTGTATAGCCAGTGTGACATCCATGCCAAGACTGCACATTGCAAGACATCCTGCCTGCACCTGCCAAGATGAGGAGCCCTGAAAGAGACACACAGATTGTCTAGAGAAATCAGGATAAGGTCAGAGAGCCTCTACCTCTTTTCCCCATTACTCTGTGAAGCCTGGGAAGAATCAGAAGTGTTAGCAGGTAAGAAGACACTAACAGAACTCTCTGCAAGTGTTTGGGTACTGTCTGAAACTGTAGTTAGTCCTGGGGAATCAGGAAACTAATATTTTGTGAGTAAATACTTACAAACCTCTTGTAATTCACCAGTTTCCTTCTGCCATGAGCAGAAATGAGCTTCCTGAGTTCATCTAGCAGGCAAGTTGTGTATTGACCACAAGAACCTGTACTAGTGGGAAGTGTCCTGCCCTGCGGCAGGGGCTTGTAACTAGATGATCCTTGAGGTCCCTTCCAACCTTACCATTCTATGATTCTGTGAGAACCTTCTCTTCCAGTTCAATTGAGTTTAATGTTTATATTTTTGCTAACTATTTCTTAAATGTTCTAGATCCTATATTATTCCTCTGTATAATGTTTCCATGACCGTGCAAAGAACTCATTATTATTAAAATTATTGTGTGTGTGAGACTCCTGAATATTGAAAATGAATAAATATTATTAATTTTTTAAAAATACCATCTCACATTAATTACCCCTCCGTTACAAGGAGGCTTTAAATGCAGTGCCCAAGAGCATGTGGGATGAAGGCAGCAGTCTGTCTCTGTGGTAGCATCCAGCGTGGTAATGAGCCAGCCTTCTCAAAACCTTTCTGAGGAGTGGCTTTTGCTTGGGTGGCCTTGGACATTTACTGTTACATGGGGTTTGAAAGCAAGGTTTTGGGTCAGAGCAACGCATTGGAGTAATGATTAATCAGAGATGAGGGCAAAAGAGGAAAAAAATACACCTTGCTTTAATATTTAGGTAGGAAGGGAGCTAGATGAGTAACCAATATATGACAGCTTTGATGCATATATACATAGAAATATATATATATGACACAGTTTAAAAGCCAAATTCCCTGAAACCAAGAGAGGCAAAAGAGAGGAATGGTACAAAACTGTAAAATACTACAGAACTTAAAGCAAAATGGATTATACTGAAAAAGGATAAAAGTACTGCCTAAAGCTAGTGAATAGGTTTGGATTCAAAGGCAGGCCCAATTTATTAAGGCTGTTGTGCTTTCTCCCACAAATCAGTAACGGTGTTCCTAAACCATGCCTTTTGTTACTCTAAGTTACTACTGTTTTGAGTTTTCTGTGATTTTCTGTTTGTTGTTTGTTTGTTTGTTTTCCTAATACTAAACTTTAATAATAAATGTAGTCAAACAAACTTCTCTCTGGAGAGAAAAAGAAACAAATCACAGATTTTTCCTGCCTTACTAAGTTTACTGATGGAATGTCTGATGATAGGACAGTGATGAAAGTGACAAAAGAATTTGGGTGGAGTGGAATAAAGCAGAACATTTAATACAAAAATTACCTGCACTGGAAAGCATAAATGGGACATTCTTGAGAATGAGACAGATTTGCACATGACAGAACCATCTCTCCATGGTATGAATTTACAAAATGAATGCACATTGACCACTAAATGAAAATTAAAAAAACTGAGGGCAACAGGACAAGGTAGTGTTTTCACTACCTTGAAAACCAAAGTAGTGTTTTCAGGAAGAAAACTCATCACCTTCTAATAAAAGATAAGGAAATATGTGAGAAAATACAATTTTAATGCACAAGAAATTAAAAGATTGGCATCCCCCCAGAATATAAATTTTAGGAGGGGAAAAAAAAAATATTGTTAGGAAAGTCATAATTGGGAGATTTTCAAAACTGGCTTAGATATTGTGCACAAGAACTCTAAATGTGCCTGATGAGATTTCTTGAAAAGGTAATTCAATGAGTAGACTAGAAAGCAATCATAAACATGTCAGCATAAACTCTTGTTAAAGGAGATAGAATCAGGATTTTCAAAAACACAAAAGCACCTGGGAGGCATAGAGCTGACGTGGAGTCTCCCAAGCTCAACTGAGCTCTTAGTTTTTTGATCCTAAAATCCCACAAACCAGACTTGCAGCTTACAAAAAAAACCAAAAACAACCAAACCTAAAAACCAACAAACCATCAACCCAGCAATTGGTGCATGAATTTCCTAATTTTGATTATCTCCCTAATTGCACTTAATATTTTTGCTATATTTGCATGACCATTATGAAATTGGTATTAAAAAAAAATTAGTGGATCATTTTTAAAAAAATTTCATCCTCCTGTGGCTTTGTATAGCTCACCCTTGTGCTAAACAGCTAAAGCATATAATTCATCACAGCAGCGCTGGCAGAGAATCATTGATGTCCTTCAAAAAGACCCAGGGTAATGCAGAATAACAAAAGCAGAATAATTTTATTGCTTGCAACTGGAGGAAATGTATTGCTTGTATCTGGCAGCAAGCCAGGCCAGAATCTGAAATGCTGTTGCTGCTGTAAATAGGATGAAAGGGATTCATAATCCGTCTCCATGCCCACTGTAGCTAGGAAAATTATAAGCAGAAAAAGCAATTAAAAAAAAAACCCCAAAACCAAACCCCAACCAAACCACCAAGAGAAAGCAATAAAAAAAAAAAAGTGAAAGGCTTTTTCTAGTTGATATTTTATAGACTAATTGTCATGACTAACCATTTGGGGCTTGGCTAGCAACTAATTAATCATTACTTATTGAATATAGGTAATACAGGTATTGAGTTTAGGCATTATGTATATTTAATGCAGGTATTGAATTATACTGAATGCAGGCCTCTTATACAGAATAAATGACTTCTCATCAGACTTCTCCATCAATTGCTCCATCCAGAATAGTGCTAACACACTGGAATTAGCTGCTGACTGGAATAAATTCAGATACTGTGCACTATGGGTATAGGGATTAATCGATTTCAGTTTGTTGATCTAAACCCTACAAATAAGGCATTTAAGGTATTGTTCTCTACAAAACAGTTGATACAGGGCAGATAAATGGTGTGGTATTTCAGATTCCCCTGGACAGGACAAATATATGTATCACCTGGGCAAGAAATAATGTTCTGCAGTTTTCTTCAGTCTGTGTAAAGCAAGTCTGATGTCTTAACTGCTTGCTTGGTGGGAAGTTGAAGCTGAGTATTTCATTCCAGAGCTGGAGGGGGAAGTGGAAGGCTTGAAAGGAAAGACCCTAGCCTCAGAGCTTAACCGCTTCAGAAAAGAAGGTTGAAAACCTTCAAAAACTAAATCGGGTCATAATGTCACACAGTTTGATAGTCCCAGAGGTAACAAGAGGAATAAACCCCAGGGTTATTCAGAGTGGAACCCATGCTCATTGACTTGTCGATGGGAAACCCCTGATGCATAGAGAAAGTGCTATTGATTTCCAGCACACCGTAGCAATGGTTGTGGCATAGGGGGTGGGAACTACTACAATGGCTGCATCTGATGTGACGGGTAAAACAGATTCCCTGAATTGCCAGAACAAAGATCCTGTTCAGATTTTAAAGGGAAAAATCTTTGTGGTGTTGCTTCGAATCCCAGAACTTCTTGAAGAAATGGGGACTTAGAGAACACAAGATGATGCAAACGAAGGAGCCAAAGAGAGGTGCTGCTTGCTGTACCTGGGAGAGCTGCATATGAAATGTGGCTGTGAGGTTCAGACCAACGGACTCGATTTCTGCCAAAAATCAAAGGCTGGTGCGAACCGTCAGGTTGAGGATGAAATACCAAAGAAGACCCTTCATCCTTCACATTTTCTGATGCTTTCCCTCAGAAGAGGCTATATGATCCTGCCTTTCACATTGGAACAGGTGCATGCACATTCACATGCATCTGCCTGCATATACACTAGAAGTAGCATCCTGCATCTGCACTTGCAGAAAGGCTTTCTTCAAAATCCAGGAAATGACGCTAAAGAGATTTTGGCTTAAGACAGTTTGCCAAGAGGGCAAATGCAGACTGCTGTTCCCAGTAGCAAGGTAGATCTTTGCTCCCTCTCACCACTGCCTACAGTAAGATCTCTATATAGGAGCATGAATATGGATGTAGCGTGGGTCCAGCTGAAGGCTTTTTTCCTCAACAGATGTTGGTATTCTCCTGCATGCAAGATATATTGTGTATGTACTTCCCTTTGCTCTCAACGATCTGCACTCATTCCATCAACACTCTTCAAATTCTAATGCAAATAGAACTAAATGCCAGTCTCCTTGCTGTAAATACTCATGGTCTACTAGTACTTTTTACTGCATTGGTCAAAATGAGCTGTGGTTTTGTTGGGGCCCAGCTGCTTTTCTTACCGAGTACTCACCTACCTTGTGAAATGAGAAGCCCAAGTTCACTTCCAAAGCCTCTCTCCCATGCCCTGGAGTCTAAAGTGACCTGAAATCTTTTTACTTTCTTTTCTCAAGTGCCCCTGAGTCATCTGCTGAGAAGTGACCGCTCACCTTTTACAATTTGGAGTTTCAGTTCTTTGAAAGAATGTCTGTTGGTGTCACTTCTCGTACTATAACTAGTTGCAGCCCTCTCAAAAGGGATTTTCCTGAGCATTCTCTGACTGAGGTGGCATTGGAGCTGCTACGGCGCTACTGACGCCCCTTTTGTGTCCCTGACAGGCAACAGGCTTTAGTGAACTCGGCTGAACTCGGCTGAACTTGAAGATGTGGAAAAGAGGCACGTTGAGCATTGTTCATGGGCAATTGTTTGTAGCAATACAGTTTTCCAAGGCCGTGGAACACTGAAAAATAAAAGGGAAAATGTATTGTGATGAAAGAAACATTTACATATACATCATACTGCTAGCTGATTTCACAGATTTGATGAATTTGTCAGAGTTCTTTGTGTTAGAATGCATGCTTGAATTCTGAGCTCACAACTGCCTCGTGGAGAAAAGGGTTTGCTGGTGAATAACAGGAATATGGTTTACAATGTAATGAATTAACACCACCACATAATAAAATAATGCTCCTTTACTACAATATGAAGCTTTAACTGCTCATGTTGTGGGTATAGGTGTGTTTTAACAAGGTCCCAAATTAAAACAAGGTAATTATTGCTCATGGGCTAGCAACAGGTATTTTATATAAAATTTAAATAACCAAAAAAGCCCAGTAAGCCTAGGAAGATGGAGAAGATGCTGAGGTAACAAGTACAGAATAATTAGGGAATTAAAAAAAAATATTTTTTTTTTTTGATTTTAACAAGTCCAAGTGCCAGGTTCTGCACTTTGGCCACAACAACTTCATGCAGCGCTACAGGCTGGGGACAGAGTGGCTGGAAAAGAGCCAGGCAGAGAGGGACCTGCGGGTACTGGTTGACAGCTGACTGAACATGAGCCAGCAGTGTGCCCAGGTCGCCATAAAGGCCAATGGCATCCTGGCCTGGATCAGGAAATATGTGGACAGCAGGACCAGGGAAGTCCTTCTGCCTGTGTACTCAGCACTGCTCAGGCCACACCTTGAGTGCTGTGTCCAGTTCTGAGCCCCTCAATTTAAGAAAGATGTTGAGATGCTGGAATGTGTCCAGAGAAGGGCAGCAAGGCTGGTGAGGGGCCTGGAGCACAGCCCTGTGAGAAGAGGCTGAGGGAGCTGGGGGTGTGCAGCCTGCAGAAGAGGAGGCTCAGGGGAGGTGTTATTGCTCTCTACAACTACCTGAAAGGAGATTGTAGCCAGGTAGGGGTTAGTCTCTTCTGCCAGGCACCCAGTATCAGAACAAGAGGACACAGCCTCAAGCTGCACCAGAGGAGGTTTAGTCTGGATGTTAGGAAGAAATTCTTCACAGCAAGAGTGATTGGCATTAGAATGGGCTGCCTGGGGAGGTGGTGCAGTCACCATCCCTGGAGGGGTTTAAGAGGAGGCTGCATGAGGCACTTGGTGCCATGGTTTAGTTAACTACAAGGGTTAGGTGATAGGTTGGACTTGATGATCTTAGAAATCTTTTCCAACCTGGTTAATTCTGTGATTTTTCTGTGATTTTCTGAAAATGGTGTTTTTGTTTGGTTTTTTTTTTTTTGTTGTTTGGTTTTGGTTTTGGTTTTGTGGTGTTGGGGTTTTTTGTTTTGGTTTGTTTGTTTGTTTGTTTGTTTTTTGAGGGAGGCATTACTTAAGGACATCTTTCTCCAGAAGACGTCTACTACTGAGAGCAAATTTCATGTAGCTTGTTCAGGACCTGGCAGTTTTATGTCAGATGCTGCATTTGGTCTTAGTAGATTTTATTAATACCTCTCCAGAGAACTGCTTTTTGAAGGACAGATGTGGTATCTGTGTACTTGTTTCTACTGCTTTTGCATGATCTACAATTTCATATTCACAACATTTATATTAGTCTTCGACACATGCAAAAAAAAAAATAAAAATGTGATGGCCAAATAATTTTGACATATTCTTTAATCAAAAGCAATGTGTGTTGCTTCTGAACATCCATCTCTTTTGCCTTTAAAATGCATTTCTATCTCTAGGATAGCAAATGAATTTTGTTCTGTCTCTGTAGAGTTTAGTGATATAAATTATGTTGTAGAGAGATAAGGTCGAATGTTTCTTTGAAAGCAGAAGTGCCAACATCTCAGCCCACAGTCTTACATATCACAGACCTTGGGCAAGTAGGAGGTAGGGATTTGTGCCCACTCAGAGCTGAAATTTGGGTCCTTGGATTTCTGGATGTTACTCCTAAGTCAAGTGTGTTAAGTGGGTGTAGGTAGACTGAAGTTATTCACAAAGTGCATCCCAAGCTGCCCATCACTGTGAACACTGAGCAGAACATGTGCCTTGGGAATTTTGGGCACCACTGCTTAGGACAGCAACTTAGAGGCACCATGCTTAAGTTAATTACCTTCATTTATGGAAGTCCTATTTAGGGCAAGTCTGAGCTTCTATGGCTTGAAGTGTAGGAACTCTTGCAGTGTATATGTCAGCTTACGGGAATTAAGTAATGTTAAACCAACATCCTTTTCATCTTACCACTTGCTGTGGTTAAACTTTTGTTTTGTTTTGTTTTGTTTGTTTGGGATTTTTTGTTTGTTTTTGTTTTTGGTTTTTTTTTTTTGGCAATGAAAAGAGTAGAATATTGTATTTTTCATGTTGTGCCTCCATACTGTGATTTAAAGATGCTTCAACTGAAGACTGGACATTTTGCCCCTTCTGTTTTTATAATTTAAGCTGTCAATTCAGCCAAGGAAAAACTTTTTCACTGTGAAGGTGACAGAACACTGGAACAGGCTGCCCAGAGAGGTCGTGGAGTCTGCTTCTCTGAAGACACTCAAAATCCACCTGGATGCATTCCTATCTGACCCACTCTACGTGATCCTGCTGTGCCAGGGGGGTTGGACTAGACAATTTTTTTGAGGTCACTTCTAAGCTCTAACATTCTGTGTGTTTCTGTGTGATAGTACCAGGTGGGAGAGGGAAATGGCATCACATCATTCTGTGCGACAAGTGAAACTTGTCAACTGAAGTAAGGAAGGTAGTTTTGGTGTCCATACTTGAAGAAAGGTTTTGAAAAACTAGAAAGGCTTCATGAATGCATTGCAAGAATCACCAGAGATCCATAAACCTTGATGTTATGGGGAGAGACACCCAAGAAAAGATTTAAAACAAAGAAAGCTCGAGAGATCATTTGATAAGTTCTGTTGTTAGGCTGGCAGTTGCAATGAACCTTTGTGGTTCAAAGCTGGAGCTGGTTCCAAGCAAGAAAGTGCATGTTTTTAACCGTGGCGGGAAGTGCTTTCACCCAGATGAACTGGGCAGAAGAGATGTGGGAGTTTTAAGGTCATGAGTGCCCCCAGCTGTCTGCTCTGCTCGGCTGCTTCAGATGACTACGCTTACAAGAGCCTGCAGGAGGAGAGTGAGAGCTGTATCTCGGGTATTGCAGTCTAAATCTGGTGGTTTTGGTCAAACTCTTCTTCACTGGTGACTGAAGCTGCCCTTCAAGGGAAGAGGAAATTGCATCATGCTAAAATACCATAGCGGTGTTTGCCAGGGCTGGTGGGTTGTGTTCTCATTGCACTGTAAGAACACCCAGTAAGGTCTGATTGACTGTGACAGCGTGTCACAGTGAAATCACTGTAATGAAGCAGGCTGGAACAGTTCTCAAAAGTAGGATGCTGAAATTTGCTAATATCATGGTTTCAACTAGTCCTAGCTCCAACATTACTTCCAGTCTGGACCAGCTTCTGTATGAGAAGGTTGGCTGGCTGGGTATCAGCATCAGGTTGATAATTAGGTACTCATCATTTGACCATAATGTACAGCTCAGTGTGCACTGAGATACACCACACACGATGTGTGGACATTGATATGAGCCAGCAATGCACCCCTGTGGCAAAGGCAGCCTTCAGCACCCAAGGCTGCAGAACCCAAGTGCTACCAGAAGGTGAGGGAGGTGACCCTTCCCCCCTACTCAGCACATGGGGAGCTCTGGGACCAGTTCTAGGCTCCCCTGTACAAGAGAGGCATGGACACACCGGAGTGGGTCAAGTGAAGGGGTCAAGTAAAGGGATCAAGACATCAGACATATACAAGCCAAAGCTTAGTGAGCTGGGACTGCAGCCTGGAGAAGAGAAGACTTGAGGAGATCTTATCAATGTCTATATATACAGTAAAGGAAAGGGAACCAGACTCTTCTCAGTAGTGCCCAGGGACAGGGCAAGAAGCAACAGGCACATTTTGAAATAGAGAATTCTATTTAAAGATAAGAAAATGCTTTTTACTGTGTAGGTCATCCGAGACAAGAAGTTTAACAATGGAGGTTGTAGAGTCTCCATCCTTGGAGATACTTGAAACCTGACTTGACACAGGCCTGGACAGCCTGCTCTGGCTGCGCCCGAGTGATTTGGGGTTGGACCAAAAAATCTCCAGAGGTCCCCATGACCTCAACCATTCTATCATCTGCAATACCAGAATGCACATTATGTATGAGGAGTGCTGTGACTGTCAGCACTGCTCCTAAGATGTTTTATTATTTGATTTCTCATGTATGCAGCGTTTTGATTAGGGCTTCTCAGTGTGGCATCAGCACCCAACTGCTGGTGATAAAGCCCTCTTCTTCTGATGAGATCCTTTCTCTGTGCCCTGTTACATTCTAGGACTCAGCTGTAGATCTAGAAATTCAGTGATGTTTTTGATTCTCAGAAGGTGCCTAATCTTGCATTTATGTTCACATCTGCATTAACTAGACCTTTTTTCTCAACAGTCAGTCTGTACACTAGAACTGTTGCCTTTGTTGTTTTCTGTATTAGCAACTTGTGTCATATTGCAGATTTTACATGCAGCAGTGCTGTGTTTTCAAAGGCATCAATAAATGTATTGAAAAAGTTCACATCAAAGTAGATCCCTCTATAAGATCATAAAATATGCAATCCCTTGAAATTAAAACACTTAAACTGAAATAGTTGTTAACCAGTTTTCTACATTTAGCCCACATCTAGGGCTAAACTCTAGTAGTTGTTCTGTCACCCAATGCCTCCTCCCCAGTGGAGAAAGGGGGATCAGGGAAAGAAGACTCACAGGTTGAAATGAAAATGCAATAATGAAACAGCAAAACTAATATCAATATAAATTACAGAAAGTTATACTTAGGCCAGTGAAGGTACAATAGCCATAATAAACACAAAGGCATTCATCAGGAGAAGGAAGGGGAGCAGGGTCAAAAGGAATGTCAAACCAAGCCCAGCAGAAAGACCTTTCTCTAAAGCAAACTTCTTCCTTTATACTGAGTGGGATGCTCATGGTCTGGGATACACCTGTAGCCAACCCAAGTCAGATATGCTGGGTGACTTAGAACTGCCAATGGCATGCAGCCCATGGCTGGCCTGGGATTCTGTCCCAGCCAAACCAGCCTAAAAAAAAAAAAAGAAAAAAAAAGTTTAATATGTATTATACTGATTTTGTTTAGAGTTATTTGTTAATGCAAGATTATGTCATCTGTTTGCTAAAGACACTACTTAAACCCCAATCTTCATTGTCAGTCTAATGCTTAATCTTATTGAAGCAGTATCAAATTTACTGGACAGTCTGAGCTCCTAGGAAACCATGTTGACTGACGTTAATAAACCTGTAATCCATTAATTCTTTCATCAGTCCTCTGGATCAGCATTTCTATTAGTTTGCTTGATGATACTTGCTAGCTAAAGCTTCCTGTAGTTACCCAAGTGATTATATTTGTTTCCTCAAAATATTGGTTCCACTAATGTCTGTTATGTGGAGCCTGAAATTCAAGTTATATTCAGTGGTTACTGTGCTTGAGTGGTAACTGACTGAAAGGGGGTTCTAGCAATGTGGGTGTTGGTAGATAGGATGTATCAGGAATAGTGTAACCAGCAGGGCTAAGATAGTGATGGTGTCCTTGTACTCAGCACTGGTGAGGTGCACCTTGAGTACTGTGTTCGGTTTTGAGCCCCTCACTACAAGAAAACATTGAGTTGCTGGAGTGTATCCAGAGAAGGCAATGAAGCTGGTGAAGGGTCTGGAGCACACATCTTACAAGGAGTAACTGAGGGAACTAAGGTTTTTCAGTCTGGAGGAAAGGAGGCTGAGGGGAGACCTTGTTGCTCTCTACAACTACCTGAAAGGAGGTTTGAGTAAGGTGGGGGTTGATCTCTTCTCACTAGTAACAAGTGATAGTATGAGAGTTGCACTAGGGAAAGTTTAGGTTGAATACCAGGAAAAACTTATACCCTGAAAAGGTTCTGAAAATCTGAAAGAGGTTCCCCAGGGAGATGGTCAAATCCTCATCCCTGGAGGTGTTTCAAAGATGCAGAGATATGATGCTGAGGGACATGGTTTAGCACCAGACTTGGTTAAGTCAGATCATAGTTAGATTTGATGATCTTAAAGGTCTTTCCCAACTGAAACGATTCAATGATGCTAAGTACTGCTGCCGAGCAGCCTGGCAGCAGCAGCAGAGGACTGCTGTGCAGACCAGTTTCTCCTCAGCCTCTTCACCCTTCTCCACCTCTCTATAGGGTACGGGCGGGTTTCGTTGGCACCCCTCGAGGCGCGGAGCGCTGCGGCTGGCCGGTGCCGAGGGGACGGAGCGCTGCGGAGCGCTGCGGAGCGCTGCGGAGCGGGCGCAGTATCGCGGCTATGCCCTAGCTGGGCTCTAGATGGAGCTTCAGCACCGGCAGAGGCGGCGATCGGCCTGCTCGCCGCTGCGGAGTACACCCTTGGAAGCAGCGTGAGGCACAGCTTTGTTCCCTCTTTAAACTCGTCCTGGTTCTTTCGTTCCGGTTGCCTTTGGCACTGGCTCGCTCCGTGGCCTGTGCCCTTTTCCTGTGCTTAAAGAGGAAACCTCTTTGTCCAGTTTGAGCAGATGGTCTGACAGACGACTTCCAGAAGTCTCTTCTAAACTGTAGTAGCCTGTGAGGACTCTGAAACTGTGTATCTTGTGTCCAAACCAGCAGTGCTCCCTGACCTGTTGTGCCTCCCAAACCATGCAGTGGAATCCTTGGAGAGATTGCTAGAACTAAGGGGGAAAGCCATGGCATCGGCCACCATCCTAATTTTGCAGTGCAGGAGACAAGAGTTCCAGTGTCTGGAATGGTTTAAGTAAATAAACTCACTTTCCAAAAATATAAACATAAAATATAAATATGAAAAATAAACCTACAGCTTTATTTCTATGCAGATGCTGTTATCTTGTTGGTTCTGTTCATTTCATATGTGACAATTATTACAAATGTGAAATCCTGATCCTTCTTGAGGCTGCACAGTGGACAGGTATCAGCTGGGGGAAGAAAAAAAAAAAAGAAAAAAAAAAAAAGAAAATGAAGAAAAAAAGAGAAAAAAAAAAGGTGGAAAATTGGAGGGAAAATGGTGTGAGCACCATGTACACACCACAACAAATGTATGCAAGTGTTTTTCCAGCAGCAATGATATTTCATTTGCACTTTTGTAGATTTAAAGCCCTTTTTGAAACTGAAAACTTGTTTTCAGGACCAAACTAAAGCATTCTTAAGGTTTGGCTGATTTGCTGTGATAACACATTGAACCATAGAATGGTTTGTCTTGGAAGGGACTGTGAAGATCATCTTAGTTTCAACCCCCTGCCATAGGCAGGGGCACCTTTCAACAGATCAGGATGCTCAAGGCCTTTTCCATCCTGGCCTTGAACATCTTCAGTGAGGAGGCATCTGCAAGCTCCCTGGGCAACATGTTCCAGAGTCTCACCACCCTCACAGAATGAATTTCTTTTTAATATCTAGTCTAAATCTGCCCACTTCCAGCCTAAATCCATTCCCCCTTGTCCTGTCTCTACAAGCCCTTGTAAAATGTTATTTCCTGGCTTTCTAATAGGCCTCCTTCAGGTACCAGAAGGCCACTATAAGGTGTCCTTTTCTCTAGGCGGAACAGCCCTGACTCTCACAGCCTGTCCCCACAGTGTAGGTGCTCCAGTCCTCTCATCATCTTTATGTCTTTCTCTGGAACTGATCCAGCATTTCAATGTGCTTCTTGTGATGGGGCCACCAGAACTGGATGCAGTATTCCAGGTGGGGTCTCATTAGAGCAGAGCAGAAGGTGAGAATCTCCTCCCTTGTCCTGCTGAGCACACTTTTTTTGACGCAGCCCAGGATATAGTTGGTCTTCTATTCCTTATTCCTGCTTAAGTTTCATTCACACTGAGATATATAAAATGTGATGACTTTCAGGGTTGCTCAAGTTCTACTTTTTGTTTTGTTTTGTTTTGTTTTGTTTTTTTTTTTTTCATATAGAAGACAGTATTTATTTTACACACATACTTAACCAGGATTTCTGGAAAAACAAGAAGCTGAGACTCTTTCCTGCTCCTTCTTCCAAGCTCACAGTGTCATTCCTAGTGGGGGGAATATAATCCACAGCAACTGCAAATGCCCTGCCGTCAGCCTTTCTCTGTTTAATCTATTAGCCACTCAGCTGTATAATGTATTATCTGACACAGAGTGATAAGCAGCTTAGCTACCCGAGATCATATTAAATATGTTCGGTTTAGCCTAATTCTGCAGTGCTCCACGAGGAGACACCCTGATGTCCATCTGGAGCCCTGCATGGGGATGAGGAGCCTCCTGCATAGCTCATAGCCTTGGGGGAGAAATTACTTTTCAATTGTCTGGTCAAGGCCTTTAGCAACCTGGTCAAGGCTTTGAGCAGGCTGGTCTAGTGGAAGGTGATCTTGCCCATGGCTGAGGACTTGAAATTATATGACCTTTCAGGTCCCTTCTAACCTAAACTGTTCTATGATTCCTTCTTTTCTAAAACTTTTATTCAGCTCCACTTCATGCACTTAAATCACAGAATCACAGAACATTTGGGGTTGGAAGGGACCTTGAAAGATCATCTAGTCCAAACCCCCTGCCAGGGCAGGATCACCTAGAGCAGGTCACACAGGAACATGTCCAGGCAAGTTTTAATGTCCCCATTCCATGACCTCTCTGGGCAGCTCATTCCAGTATTTTGTCACCCTCACAGTGAAAGAGTTTTTGTTTCGCTTCACATGGAAACATTCAGGTGAGCCCATGCCCTAGAAAACAACAATATTCCTATAGCAGATCATCCAGAAGTTTATTGGTTAGCATGGAACTGCCTTGAGCTCCTGTTTAGTGAATTTTGCTGGAAAAACATATTTTAAAGAGAACTCCTACCCTGCAATTTTCATATTTTAAAAATACATCTTTTTAGTATGTTGTTAGTAGTTCATTGGAATACTGACATCTACTCACTTTAATTACTTGCAAAATCCATGTTGCTTTGCAAAAAAAACCAAAACAAACCCCAAACAACACACACCCCCCCCACACCCCCCCCATTATCTGGTGCCTTTTGAGCCTGCTGAAACCCCTGATGCTAACAACACAGGTGAGGCAACAATCTTCACCTCTTTTTGACACCTTTCTGAGGTCAAAGGGATAAAGACACTAATGACATCTTCTCAGCCCCCTCTCCACTGTGGCTCCAACTGTTCCTGGCACAGAAGTGTGTGGAGTCCTTTTGCTGTTCAGGGAGCTCCATCTGCAGCTCAGTGATCACAAGCTGAATTTTAACCAATAGATATAAATAGATTTGATGGGGATGATGAATGTGATAGTCATCCCTAGACAGTCACTGCCAAGAAAACAGCAACATTATTTAAAAAAAAAAAAAATCATGACTCTTTGACTTTTTTTTTTCTTTCTTTTTTTTGAGGGGGAGAGGAAAACCTGAGGTGGAAGAAAGGAGTTAAGGCAACTGTAGCATGTAAAAATATCACAGAAATCACCGAAATAGTATTAACAAAAATAGGATTAACTGATGTTAGCATTGACTACATGTAGTAAATACAGCACTCAGATCTACCAGTATTGGTGGGTGACTATGAAGTAGGAATTGGTGACAGCTGTTTGTGGTAGGAAAAGGAGAACAACCACAAATCCACAANAAATTTTTTTTTTTTTTTTTTTTTTTTTTGGTGACTTTTCTACTAATTCTTTGCATATTTTTAAACACAATCACAGCGCTTGGATTGTCAGACTTAAAAAAACCAAAAAACCACCACTCTGCTCAGGCTTCTTCTCCAGATAACTTCCAAAAATGCCTATTTTAAGGGCATTGCTGCTTCTCCTTTTGGTGGGAAATTGCATTTGACAACAGAATTAAGTGTGACATGATCTCAAACACGAAAGGTGCCAGTGCTGAGAAAACTGAACAGAGTCGTATAATATCCACAGGATTTAAAATTAACCTCATTGCATGATTGGCTTACATTTCTAATCCGATATATCAGGCTAAATATAGACTCTGAAGACAATTTCTTACCACACAAACAACCACTGCAGGCTAAAAATGAGTAAAAAATGTAAATGAAGAGAGAAATTCACTAAATTAAATTATAGACTAACTGCCATCTTGTTAGAATATCGACCTGGAATTGCACATTTAGATACGACACCTGCAGAAGGTTGAAAACAAAAAGGGAAATCTGTATTTTGAATATCTATTTACAGGGGAGAGTTTCTGATGCTGTCAGCAATTTCTGTCAAAGATCTCCCTTCAGAGGCATCACTGTTGACTTTGAAACATTTCATGTTTTATTACTGCATTTAAATCATTAACTATGAATGGCGTCCCTGGATGATCCGCAGAAGTCATGAATCATGCATTATAACTAAAAAAAACCCTCTTCCTTTTAATTTTTTTTTTCTTATTAAAATAAATAAACATGAAAGAGTTTTAAGGAAAAAAAATATAAAATCAGGACAGCAAAACCCTTAGAAAAGAACTCATATTTTAGGAAATGCTACAAATCGATACCACAAAAATTTCCAAGGTCAGAGAAGGAACCAGAGGGTGGGGAGCTGAGATTAAGATTTTTATGCAGGTTGGGTTTTTTCTGTTTGTTTTTTTTTCTCCTCTGGTGTCCTAAATTCCCAAAGAATGTCGATATCATAAAATATATTATGCAGGCAGGTGCAATTCCAATTGAATAAGTCTGTACTATTATTTTGTAGATAAGAGAGCTGCTTCTGTGTGAGAATCAGCTCTGCATGCGCTGAACCCATTTGGGAGCAGCCTTTCATTTCCCATATTAGAGCAACACATGCATTTCCTTGTGACAAACAAAAAAAATGTGCCTCACTGACAACGATTCCTCTCTGCTGGAAATCAGCGAGCTCCAAACCTGGCAGAAATATAACCCAGTTCACTTGGTTTTATTTATTTGTTAGTGTTGCAACTTGTACCAAGAGGTACAAATAGCCCTTAGGTTCTGGCGAAGTTCACAGCGCTGGTTTTGATCAGCCTTAGAAGAAATTTGCTCTGAATCCTTAAGGGGTTTATTCTTTAGACATAAATTTCAGCCTATGAGAGAAACTACATCTTCAACTCTCATCTTCATCACAATCCAAGTGCTATAAAAATCACTCTCTTTGGTTCAACGTCTAGCTGCAGATTTCAGATAAGCAGGTGAGGCAAATCCAGGCTTGGAAGTGACAGCAACCCGGGGACAGCGTGAAGATGCCATGGGTAAAGCTGAATTTGAGCAAGATGTCTCTTGCCTGTAGGTATGAAAACCACAACTAACAGTTATCTGCTGCTTGTCATTCTTAAAGGTCGCATCCCAAGTGAGTGACAGAATGGAGAAATCCTAAAACAAATATTGAAAGAGAGTCTGTGTCTCAGAAATTGCTTTAAAGAAGATGGTGGGCAATGGATGTAAACTGCAGCACTAGAAGTTCCACCTCAACATGAGGAAGAACTTTTTTACTGCAAGGGTCATGGAGCACTGGAACAGGCTACCCAGAGAAGTCATGGGGTCTCCTTCTCTGGAGACTTTCAAGCAAGACCTGTCTGGATGCATTCTTGTGTAACCTGAGCTAGATTCTATGGTCCTGCTCTGGCAGGGGGATTGGACTTGAAGATCTCCAGAAGCCTCTTCCAACCCCTAGCATTCTGTGATCCTGTGATACCTGCTGCACGCTAGGTCAGCTGCAACACTCAGAACCAAGCCAGGTTTCTTGTCCTGTAGGCCAGTGTCTTGCCAGTGGGTCATGATATGGAAGGTTTGTAAGGTGCTCACCAGTTATACCTTAAAAAGAAGTCTGCTCTTTGAGTTCATGCTGATTTACAGGTTCTCACAGCCTAGATCTGCACCCATTTTGCTGAGTATAATTCTTTCACACAGGTAGTCTCTGCTTAGGAATAAAGACTACACCAATGGGCTGTAGTGATTACATGAGGAGACAGACAAGTGAATCGAAATGAAGAGGCTTAACTGTCTCTGTGACTGTATGAAACAGTATCTTTCCTTTCTGTGTAGTCTTCTATGAGGTCTTTGCTGGACCCTTACTGGTTTTTGACCCACTGATGATGTGACTGATCTCAGGAACCCCTCACACTGGCTTGTAGTGCAGCTATTCTGTAGTTAAAAAAAATCTGAGAAAGGGTTAGAGAGTCACAGATTGCATTGGGTTGGAAGGGACTCTCAAAGGTCATCTTGTCATCTTGGAGTAAGCAGAGACACCTCCAACTAGATCAGGCTGCCCAGGGCCAAATCAAGCCTGGTCTTGAATGTTTTCAGGGATAGGGCTTCAACCACATCCCTGGGCATACTGTTCCAGTATTTCATCACTGTCACTGTAAAGAACTTCTTCCTCATGTTCAACCTAAATCTCCCCTCCTCCAGCTTAAAACCATTTCCCCTCATCCTATCACAAGTCCTTCTATACAGCTCTTCCCCAGCCTTCTCATAGGTCCCCTACAGATGTTGTATGTCCTGTTATTTAGATTCCATTAAGTAATGCTGAATCCAATTATGTATCCATTGTGCTGAGTTTAATATTTCTCAGAGTTACCTAAACTGCGGTCATCAACATTAAGAAAACAAACAAGAGTCAAAGTTACCTCCTGTTATTTTAAATAAGCTCATTTTTTATGTGTAGAAAGTAGACTGAGCTCCACAGGTTTTACCTGCTAGGGTCTGAAATAACTGTGGTATCATATTTGTCTATTTGTGGTCAAAAGGCAACTTTCTTTATACAAGTAAGGAGAGGATTCATTAGAACAACAGCATTTAAAAAAATAAATTGTAGTTCCTTTTTCAGGATTTATCTAAGAACAGCTTGTCCTGACCAGTTCAAGGCTGACATAGTTTATGAGTGAGACAGGTATGCTGTCTAAAATAGGCAAGTTTGCATGCATTGCTCTTTTAAACCTCCTTAATATTTTTTTTCTTTTAACTTCTAGTCCAATCTTTAACATTTTTACATAGCCAAGGGTGATATTCTTCACTCAGATCCATCTCCACAAGCACCCACAAGAGAGAAAGAAGATATTGTTGTTGGATTTAGCAGTATAGTTGCCTGTCCATACTTTCATTAGTTATTTTATATCTGCTGCTCTGAAAGTAATTCTAGTTTGGCCCATTTAGCAAGAAATCAATAGCAGCTTTGACATGCTTCCCCATGCCATGCCATTAGTACAACAGCAGACATGGCCCTGCTGGTTGCATGATATGTCTGTCGTTTAGTGGAACAGAAAGACTGTGTTGTGAGAAGATGATTTTGATGGACCAGGCACAGAATAGTTCTTGCAGCAAGATTAGTTTTGCTGACCTCTCATAACTTCTCATTTGGCTTGCCATGTTTGTTGTACAGCTTTTGTGATGAAGACCAGTTGTGTGTCTCCCACCATCCGTTTTCCAGTTATATTTTCTTTAAATGGGATGAATTAGGTTTGGTTTTTTTGGTTTTGGTTTTTTTTTTATTATTGTTACCATCCAAGTCATGCTCTGAATACTCTGGAAGCTGTCTTAAGCTGTGCCTTTACTGACAAAAGTAATACACACTTGTGTCAACTGGCAGTTCTCTCAGTGGATAAAGAGGGACACAATGAATGCCTTTTTTTTTTTATCTGCAAAGAAGAGCTGGTAAGGTCAAATGTGACCAGGGGTAACAGTGCTGAATTTCATAATTAGCTTTTGAGAAGTGCTAAAAATGCCAGTTAGCATTTTCACCACTTTACATTTTAAGGCTGAACAAGTTATAGGTTAATTAATTCTCTATGGTAAATACTACTTCCCAATCACTACCACAAGATTACTTGCCCTTGCACACATAAATATTATTGCTGACTCACTTCTCCCAATCCTGTGAGAAAAGAATCTTCTGAAGTGCCTTGCCAGAGTGGAACTGGACAGACATGCAAAACCAGGTGGGAACAGGCCAGAATGAATGTGGTGGTAGATTGCTTTTCTGAGGTCTTGGCAGAGGGTCTTCCAGAAAAGGGCTGGCAGGAATGCAATGAATGCTCTAGCAGTGCTCCCTGAGTGCACTTCACATCTTGAGTGCTCACAAATTTAAGTTTCATTGGGACTGCAGATGGGGAGATGAGGTTGAAAGAAAGGATGAGGTAGAAGGTTGAGCACTGACTGAAACCTGCCAGGATTCCTGCTCCTCAGAGCCACTGGCTTCAGCAGTGTTGGGATCTTTAAAGGCATGAGTAGAAAATGAACTCTAGCACTTCTTACACAGCATAGCTGTAAGTTTAAGGAACAATGAATGATTTAACACAGAGCATGAAAGATGTTTTTACCTCCAGGTTCAGTTTTTGCAAATCAGATGACTGAGCTACATCAAATGATGAATTTCACAGGAAAATATTTTTCTTTTCAAAGGTCTTTAATTTCAGGAATGCATGGAGTGGATCAAAACAGACACGGATATTAACAACAAGTTATGCTTCAACTAAAAGGCAGCAGATTGTGACTTCCAACTAAAGGGCAGCAGCTGAGGAGATTGGATTCTTACATAGCTTTGGAATTATCTATGTATATTTAGATTTAAATGACATGAGCAAGGTTTACTCAGCTCTCTGTGGGTTTTCGGGTTTTTTTGCTTTTCTGTCAGTTATAAAAGACCTGATATAGAAACCATTCTAGGATCAAAACCAGCCATACCTTTCTGTTTTCCTCAACATGGCACAAATTTGTAAGTGGAAGAATCAAATCCTTTCTTTAAATTGTTCCAGCTCTGCCTCTTCCCCAAAGCCTGCTTTAACACCTGTGCTTTGTAGTAGTTTAAGAGTAATTGAAGTAAAAAGAGAAAAAAGTTCATCCTGGAGTATCTCTAAAGTATGGCTGTGGGGAAAGCTGTGACACGCTCTGAAGGCAAACCTCTGGCTACAGACAAGGCTCCAGAAACAAACTGAGTTTGTTTTGGGGAGACTTTGGTGTGATCTATAAAACCTCTGAAGCCATTTTTGCAAAGGATAGGACGATTGTGACTAAAAGCTGCTTGACCTGTTGTGTGAATAGAAGAATCCTCACAGTATACACAAGCCATGACGGCAGGCATTAATGCACCACTGAAAGAGTGTACCCTGGAGGTTCCTTCTGTCATTAAATGGATACCTTAAAAACACAGTGACTTCCAGGGCATATGTGGAGAATCAGGCTCCAAACAGCATTGTCTTTCACATGCTTTCAAGCTGCACCTAGCTAAAGCACTGAGTGCCATTACTCAAGAAGTGGAACAATCCTGTACTTACATCACATTGCTTTGGCCATTTTGTATGTTTTGGAGCCTTGAAGTTGTCTACTTTCTCTTGGGATCTGCATTGTGAGATCAGCTGATGATACTCTCTGTAAGTCTGTTGAAGCTGGAGAATTCTGTTTTCTCTTCTATTTATCTTCTTTTCCAGGTTCCTAGCATGATGAGTACATTTCTACTGAAGAAGATTACTCAGGACTGTCAGAGCTTTTAATGACACCCCAAAATAGTAATTTTCAATAGGTTTAGATACTTTTTGATTGTTTTAAAAAGTACTAAAAACCCCTTTAGAAATTTCAAGTATGTGGATTGTTGCAGAGTCTATATGCAACTATTACTTGTAGCACTTCCAAAGAACCCAGAGAAATAACTTATGAGTACCAACAACACACAAACCAGAGATGCCTCAGACAGAGTGATCCTTTCAAGTGAGAGATGAAGCCACCTTAAACACTTTTTCAGTCCTGAACATAATATTCCATTTCTTCAGGATTTTTCTCCCATGCTTGTTGTATCTTGCTATATAAATAATCTTTTATTATAATCAGATTCTTCTTTGTCCAAGTTTGTACTTTTGTACTTCTGTTTCCACATCATTGCAAGCCTTGGTTTTGTGTATTCTTTGTTACCTTAGCAGCAGTAAAGTTCTGTTTAATCTTCCATGAAGGTCTGGCCTAACAATGAATCATTCTTACTGTGAAATCTATAGTAACAAACCCCTGCCTCCCATTAATTCACCTTTTAAACGTCAGTCTTGCAATGCAGTGGTTCTGTGCCTCCTGTAAACATGGAAAATTGCTCATAAATCATTTTTAATGATGTTTTTAATTTATTACATTGCTTTTATGTAGCTGAATGTCCAATTTGGCCTTCAAGCCTCTAGATATGTACAACAGAAGTGGAGTTATTTGCTGTCTCTGAGAGGTAGGAGCATCCTCTTCTGTTTAGTGAGAGCTAAAGTTGTTCAGCAGTCTTTAGAATCAGACTTCCCTTTTTTTTCCCCCTGTCTTGCTGTATTTATGAAATATATTAGAAGAGTTAGTAATATTATAATTTGATGCTAAATATTAATGCTATGAGAGATTCAAATACAACTAGCTGCAGTGAGTTGCCCTGATTCTGTTTGGTTTGTTTCATGTAATGACAGTATGGCCAAACTAGAACATTAGAGCTGGTATTTTCTAGTAGGGAGTAAATCACAGAACCTTACAGGTAGGAAGGGACCTCCAGAGATCATCCAGTCCAACCTCCCTGCCAAGGCAGGTTCTGCTAGGGTAGTTCACACAGGAATGCATCCAGGCAGGTTTTGAAAGTCTCCAAAGAAGAAGACTTCACAACCTTTCTGGGCAGCCTATTCCAGTGCTCCCTCATCCTCACCATAAAGAAGTTTCTTCTAATGTTGAGGTGAAACCTTCTACGTTTCAGTTTATAGCCATTGATCCTTGTCTTATTTCTGCTGAGCTCTGAAAAGAGGCTGGTTCCAACCACTTGACACCCACCCCTCAGATATTTATAGACATTGATCAGATCTCCTCTCAGTCTTCTCTTCTCCAGACTAAACAGCCCAGGGCTCTCAGTCTCTCTTTGTAGGACAGATACTCAAGTCCCACAGTCACCCTCGTGGCTCTGAAATAAACAAATAAATAAACAGGGAAGTAAGTGGGAAGTAAACATCTCCATCGTTTAAAGAAAATGCACAGAAACACAGGAAAATATGTCAGAAGCAATCCTGCAGCGTGAAGGAAATTCACTGACTAAGGTAATGGGGATTTTCCAGCAAAATCCTATCACAGGGTCAGTGTCATATCGCACAACACAGAATTTTAAAAAGTTGCTTGGAGTTACCTTACAAACCAACAGGAAAAAAAAAAAAAGTTTGTTTCTTTTGATAGTCTTTGAGCAGCAATTAATCAGTAAACATTTACTGGTCACACATTTGTGGTTCCCAGAGTAGGAACTGCACTCAAATGAAGGCAGGAACACTGCAGCTAGAAAATCTTAACCTTTGTACCTAAATTTGCTCTGATAAAGTTTGCTGTTTTCCACAAGCACTCTCATAAAAGTGAAGCAATGCACAGTTATAAATCTTCACAAGATTGGTACCTGAATTTTCATGACAGGATTGGAGTTTATATTGAGATCTGCTCCAGAGGACAAAGGAGTCTGCAAAAAGCCTCCCAATAACAAGATATAAATCAAACTCAAAATGAGCACCAAGCATCCTGGTTAATTTTTAAGGCTTCTGGTAGGTAGCTTTCATGAGACCTGCAGGATTTCAAAAGCAATAACTAATATTAGAACGTAAGGAATGCTTTCAGGATATATTTGGCAATGAGTTAAGGTCTGCTTTTAGAGTGGGCAGTGGAAATTTACTGAGGGCAGTGGCAACGCAAATATCTGAAGAAGGCTGACGCTACACACTTCGCCATGGGGGCGTAATGGTGGGAAGGGAGAGTTTAATCAGAAGGAAAGAGTAACCATCTGGCTGCATGCAGGGAAGTAAGAGGATGAGGGTTACAACTGTAGTAACATGTATAAAGCTGCCAGCTATGGTTCTGAGTCTTTAAATTTAAAGACAGGCTGCATCCTCACAGACCCAAAAGCTGATGAGTCCCCTCAGTCACTTGCAGATGAGTTAGCTGTAGAAGGGTTACTTGGGGTGATCTGCTTATCCTGTTGATTAAAAACATCTGTTCCACAGCTGACAATATTAAGAAGTGTACATCTGTACCAGGGAGTGAAACTAGTGCTGTTTGACTCCTTTGAGATGAATGGTGTAGGAGAACCCTCTTGTCCAGTGGCTGATCTCCCTTGCTTGTCCCTTTTACCTGCCTGATAGGAACAGTGTCGTCTAGCCAGAACTGCACAAGTTTCCACCCCTTCACCGCTGTAATGGTAGCCAGCGAGGCTGGGATCAGATTGAGCAGAGTAGAGATGGGATGGATCAGGAATAGTGTGACAAGCAGGACCAGGGAAGGGATGGTGTCCCTGTACTCAGCACCTTGAGTACTGTGTTCAGTTTTGGGCCCCTCATTTACAAGAAAGACATTGAGTTGCTGGAGTGGATCCAGAGAAGGCAATGAAGCTGGTGAAGGGTCTGGAGCACACATCTTATACGGAGCAACTAAGGGAACTGGGGTTGTCTAGGCTGAAGAAAAGGAGGCTGAGGGGAGACCTTGTTGCTCACTCTCTACAGTTCCCTGAAAGGAGGTTCGAGTGAGGTGGACTCTTCTCCCTAGCAAAAATTGACAAGGCGAGAGGAAAAGGCACCAGGGGAGGTTTAGGCTGGGTATTAGGAAAAACTTATTCCCTGAAAGGGTCCTCAAACACTGGAAGAGGCTTCCCACAGGGAGGTGGCTGAATCCCCCATCTCTGGAGGAGCTTAAACGATGTGGAGATGTGGTACTGAGGGATACAGTTTATCATTTGTCAGAGTTAGATCATGATTTGACTCGATGGTCTTAGAGGTCGTTCATCTTGCTCTGGGGCTAGCGTGACCTGTGGGCAGCGCACCTGAAGGGTGCCACAAACAACGTTTTGGCGTCTCAAACGCGACGGGTGGAACTTGGCAGCCTCGGGCGTTGGGGCCGCGGCAGGAAGGCTGAACTTATCCAGGTTTTGCCGGTGAAACAAAACCGACAGCTCCGCGGCTCCCCGCCCGCGGAGAACTACAGCGCCCGTCGGCCCCTGCGCGCCGCCCCCGCCTTTCCCGCCTCTCGCCGTTATCTCCTGTCAGCCAGGAGCCGGTCCCGGCGCGCCTGAGTGGGGCTGCCGCAGGCGAAGAAGCTGCTGCGGGTGCCGGCCGCTCTCAGACGGACGGCAGCGGAGTGGAGCCGGGCGGCCTTGCCCCCGTCCCCGTTCCTGTCCCGTGCGTGGGAGCGGCGTTCCCGCATCTTCGCTGCCCTGTCCCGTCCGGTCCCGTCGTCGCGGCGGCGGAGCGGCTCATGAGGTGAAGATGGTGATCCGCGTCTTCGTCGCCTCCTCCTCGGGCTCGGTGGCGGTGAGTGGGAGCGAGCGGCGGGATGGAGGGAGAGGAGCGGGGCACGGGGCCGCCTTGGCCGGGTCTCAGCCTCCGGGGCCGGAGATCGCACCGGGCGAAGCTACCCAGGGGTTGTCCGCCGCCGCTCGCCCTCCCCGCGGCTGGCGAGCCTGTCCTTAGCGCCCAGACCTCGCCCCGCACAGCGGCACGGCCCCGAGAGTCAGCGGGATGCGGACGGACGCGTCTCGGAGTTTGCCGGGGGCGCGTGTGCGATGGGGTAAAAAAAGCAGCTTCCCTCACTCCCCCCTACTCCCGAGAGGCCGCCGAAGCTTAACGTGTTCCTAAATGGCTTTTGGCAAACCAAGCCCTGCTGAAACCTCTTCGTCGGGAGCAAATATTGAGTGCGTTTAAAGGGTCTTTAGAGGTGGTTAAACTGGGCTAAACTTCCCGTCCTGGGTGGAGGTTCAGCGCCTTGGTGCAGAGGGAGACCGCCCTGAGACGCACTGAACCCGGTCAGATGCTGTACCTTGGTGCCTGCCAACTACTGCAGGCTTATAAAAATACATAAAAGGAGAGACTAGAGACAAACTTCAGGCCACTAGCATCTCTCTGCTTTACGAAATATTCTGGAAAAGGTACAACTCGTTTCAAACTCAGTTTTGAAAGACATTGCTGTGTCCTCTGCCTGATTGAAGCTCTTACAGCTTTCTCTTGTTGAATTAATTATGCATGGGACTTTTGAATTCCCATTTTTTCATATAAGGTGACAGTTCTGATTTCCATTAAGGCAATCTGAACCTAAGTGTTCAACTGAATTTGTTCTTTAATGAGAAAACATCAGAAGGTTTTAGATGTAATTGCTGTTCTTTTATGCTCCATCAGTGAAAGCAGAAGCATTTTGGCATTGGGGAAGGATGTAGCACAGTGTTTTCCCATCTGAAGGTTTATTGTCTGTTCACTTCCTTCAGCCTTTTACTGTGTGATACTTGTTTTCAGTTCAGTGGCATGGTGACAGGTATGTGCTCTGATATGTTTTGGCATGAAGTGTTCAAAATGCTTAGTGGCTGTATTATGACTAATAAAAACTAATTATCCATTTCAGTGGCCAACTGAGTAAACACAGAGCATCTTCAGAACTCTATAATTTGTGTTCATCAAGCATCCATAATAGAAACATCTTCTCCCTGGCGTGGGCAGTTTGTTCATGCTGTGGTAGCTCAGTATTGCTAAGTTTAGTCTATGTTTCATCTTTTATAGCTTGAACAATAAGGCATAGGGTTTTTTTGTTTGGCTTTTTTGGTTTTGATTTTTTTTTTTTTCTGTCGAAGAGGGGAGAAAGAATCACATAACTAGGTCACCCAAATCTCCTGTTCTGACCAGTCTGTAAATAGGTTATTGATGGGAGTTTTTGATTCTGTCCTCTCCTATCTCTCTCTGCCTGCAAGGTACCTATCCTTTGGCAGCAGCAATTTAACTCTCTTCACTATCTGTTAACCCAGCAAACCAAATCTGAGGTTGATAAGCAGTTTAATTTGCACAGCAGTTCATTTGCTGACTTACTTTCTGGGTTGAACGAGAAGATGACAGAGAATAGAGATAACAGTTTGCATACTTTCTTCAGCTAGACAGCAGTATGCCCAAGTGCAGCCTAGCCAGAGAAGAACTGATAATGTGGTTACTGAAGGTACTGTAACGTCTCTTTTCTGTCAGCTTTTCTTTATCACAGCATTTACAAACTTTCCTTATGGGCTGGGTTCCTGCTGTGCTTAGTTTTGCTTCACTGAGGCTTTTTTTCTTTTTTTAATGTGGACTTTGAAGGGAGGGCCCATAGATCACAGCTAAGTAATTGAGGAAAATGACAAAAAATTACTATCATCTGGTTATGTGGTTGCCCACATCTGGAGAAAAGGGCAGTTACTGAATTGAAAGACTCGAAGCAAGGAGGTTTTAAACTTATTTTCATCCTCCTAGAACTAAGCAGTAGTGAAAGGAAACAAAAAACGTTTGAGTCCTGTAATTCCTTGGCATCTCCTCCAGCCTTCAGCACAACTATGTCAGCTACTTTTTGGGATCCTCTGCAAATCATGAGACAGGATTGATTTCCTTGTCTAGAGAAATGACTGTACCTTAGACATCCTCCCCTGTCTCCTGCTAAAAACAGTGTCAGAACCCATGGTTTATTTTCCACCTGGAGGCTAACTGCTTGTGAGAATGTGGCTGATCTGACCTGCTGTTGTCAAATGTCAAAAATGTCTCTATGTAATATTTTCTGATAAACTAAAAGCAATGGCATAGTGATACAGAAACATTGAATCATCTAACTGGACATCCTTTGTTAATTCACTCATTGTTTTGAAAATGGAAGCCAGCTTGTCTCTAGAGTAAGCTTTTGGTTTTGTTGGTTACCTCACCAGCAGTGTGCTGTTAAAGCAGGGATGTCTATCCTCTTTCCTCTGTTCCTGGAATAAGGCTGGGCTGTATTTGAGAGGGAGAGAGAGAGGTGAAGGCAGTGATTTGTTTAAAATAAAAATAGACTCAAAGAAACAGAGTTGTTTAGTTTGTGAAAGACCTCTAAGATCATTGAGTCCCCAACTGTCCAGACTACCATGGCCGTTCAACCATGTTCCCAGTTGCCATCTCCACGTGTTTCTTGAGTGTCTGCATGGATGGTGACTCCACTGCCTCCCTGGGCAACCTATTCCAATGACTGACCAATATGCAGCATTTTCCTTATGTTAAGTGGTGAAAGAGATGACATTGCCTAGCAAATATAATAAGCTAAACTCTTTGTGAATGACTCATTTTGGAATCTTCAGAATACCCAGGTAAAATGATAGGCATTTACCTGAAACATGCCTGAAAAATACACTGGTTGGTGGTCAGCAAAGGCTTCAGTTTGCATAATTACAACTTTCCCTGGAAACTTTGGAAAACGTGCTTTCATTCTCCTACTTGGTGTAATTTATTTTGTGCTAAAGAAGACAAAAAATATGTAATGGTCACACAATTCTAAAGTTCAGTGCATAAAATGTTTTGAGGGGTCATTCTGGACAATGAGAGAAGGAAATGTATTTGGAGTGGAAGGGAATCAGCTGACAGCAAGGAGAAAATTCCCTCCATTTGTTCTTGGACTTTTTGCTGCAGCGTCTTTTTTACATCTGAGGGTTCCTAGACCCCTAAGAGGTTAGTGGTGTAATAATTTTTTTTTTTTTGTTTAGACCCCTAAGAGGTAAATATTAGAGAGAGATGTTTTGTCTNCCTAAGAGGTAAATATTAGTAACTAATTATTGTTGTTATTTTTTTCTTTAAATAAAGCTTGTTAGTATAAAGAATTAATGACCTATAAAGAGGTCACAGATTCCAAAGCCTTGTGGATTTACCTGTAGGGATGCTGCAGACAAGTTTCTGAGACCTTGTGGGAAGAAAGGAGAGAGAGATATTTTGTCTGTGTGTACATTTCTAAACAACTTCGTTGTCTTAAGCATGCATTAGGCATGGGAAGTCTGAATGGGCAGGCAGGCATGTTACAGCAAGTCTTGCAGTCTCCTGCTTTTTCTGACCTGAATTTCTACTTGTTGGTAAGCTACGTCTCCAATTCCAAGCACTTCTTTGTAGGAACTGGGAGGCAGGCTTTGCTATTCCTCCCTGATAAAGACAACCACTGTCCTTTTGTGCTCAGGAGAAGGGCTACTTTAAAATCAGCTGTTTACTTTTTTCCCCTCAGCAGAGCTTTGCTGTTTTCAGGAAGTAGTTTATGCTCTAATTTTTGACCAAATCGTTCCAGGGTGGCTATAATTGAATCTGGTTCGCGTTTTCTGATCCACCAATCAAAATTTACATTTGTGCTACTGTACCGTGTAGTGACTCTGTTACATGATTGTCACTGTTTTAAAACAACTCTACCTTTGACAGGAAACTGATAGTATGAGTTGAATAACACTATGCCTGGAATTCCTCGTTATCTAGGTATGTCAAAACAGAGGAGACTTCAAGGCCTCCTCAGGCAGAGGACAGTCAAGTAAGGGGAGTGTCATTGAAGAGCTTGCAAAAATGGAGAAACTTGAAACAACAGACTCGCGTGTACTTTCTCCTCTGTGCTAACTAACATTTATTCCCTTGGTGTTTGATCTGTTAAACTGAACAGATATTATAGGGGAACACTAGACAGAATCTCCTCTGACCATAAAGAGAGGTGTGAAACACTTTCCCATTGAGATTTTTTTGTGTGTTCATGAGATGTGAAAAACACATACCTGAAATTCATAGATTCATAGCATCATAAAACAGTTTGGATTGGAAGGGACCTTAAAGATCATCTAGTTCCACGCCATCTGCCATGGGCAGGGACACGTTCCACTAGACCAGGTTGCTCAAGGACTCATCCAGCCTGGCCTTGAACACCTCCAGGGAGTGGAGCATCCACAACTTCTCTGAGCAACCTATTTCACTGTCTCACCACTCTCACTGTAAAGAATTTCTTTTGAATATCCAGTATAAATATACCCTCCTGAAGCTTCAATGTGTTCCCTTTTGTCCTATCACTACAACTGACTCAATTTAATTCCATTAATCCCATTCCACAAATTAATTCTACAAGGGCAAGTGCTGCTCAGCCTCTGAGAACATGTTTAGGAAGACAGGAGAGTATGGGGAGAGCAACAGCAATCTGAAATGAGTAGATTATTTTAAATGACCAAAACTTGGAGTTTGACTCTTGCTACAGAAGAGAATTAGGGAGTATTGGTGAGGAAGTTTGATAAGATAGGTGGAGTTACAGTTAAGTTGTTACAGCAAATATTGATTTTATGAGAACAAAGCCTTGCTTTTGTTTAAGCTTATTACATGGAAGTCAAACAAACTGGAATTTTTGTTTCCTGTAAGGCATTTAACATCACAGTATAAAACAGAATGTCAGAATAACTGCAGTCATATTTGTTTGGCTCACATGGTGTTGGGTAATGGTCTGAAGATAAAAACAGTGCTGAAGTTCTTGAGGCTGAGCTTGTCTCCTAGTGATAATAATCAATCTGAACTCCACCTTTGTTTGTACAAAGTCATTGTAGCTTAACGTTTCTTACAACCCTTCTCAGGAAGAATGTGCTTCTTGCTGAGAGGTGTGGAATGAGCTTACTTACAAAATGTTTCTTCTGGAATATCCACCATCTAACAGGTGGGGTTTTTTTTTTGCCTGTCTGCACCTCAAAAATACAGCAGTCAAAACTGAAGGTGATTTGGTTGAATAATACAAGTGCTTTTTGTGAGAACTGTGTTAGTCGTGGTGGTCGTTTGGAGGGATTTAAGACTTGTGATTTATGGAAAATAAACTACCTCAGATATATTAAGATCTACAAATTATAAGCTTGATAATAATTTTTTTTTAATATTAGGAACTTGCAAATTCAGATTGTAGCTTTTCAGAAATGAGACAATAATCCTTACAAATAGAAGTGATCCTGTAATATTTACATGGGAAATAGCGGTGTTTAAAATGCACAACCACACTATTGTCTAACATCTGTCAACATGCTGAGGATACATCTGTTGGATTGGATCCTCACAGCCTAATTTAAGAGTCTCCTGTGAATATTGTATGGTATCACTTGACCACTCAAGAGGGTGGTGCTTTTGGTTGTGTACAGCTGCAGTACTAGAAGAAAAGTCAGGTTAGATCCTTGCTTAGTGCCAGGACGTGTGATGTGGGTCATTGAGGGATGTCCTGCACAGAAGTTTGGGCAACCCTCGGTATCAACATAGGCTGAGGGATGATGAAATTGAGAGCAGCCTTGCAGAAAAGGACTTTTAAGAGTACTGGTGGATGAGAAACTGGGCTTGAGCTAACAATGCACACTTGCAGCCCAGAAGGCAAATTGCATCCCCAGCTGCATGAAATGAAGTGTAGCCAGCAGGTTGAGAAGTGATTCTACCACTTTGCTCTGGTAAGACCTTACTTGCAGTGCTGTGTCCAGTTCTGGGGCCTCCAACACAAGAGAGACATTGATCTGCTGGAGCAGGTCCAGAGGAGGGCCACAAATATGATCGGGGGCTGGAGATCCTCTGCTATGAAGACAGGCTGAAAGAATTGAGGCTGTTCAGCCTGGAGAAGGGAAGACTTTGGGGAGACCTTAGAACTATATTGCATTTTCTGAAGGGGATCTACAGAAAGGCTGGGAAAGGACTGTTTAGAAGGGCTTGTAGCAATAATACAAGAGGCAATGGTTTTAAATTGGACCAGGATAGATTTAGGTTGGAGATAATGAAGTTCTTTACAATTAGAGTGGTGAAATACTGGAACAGATTGCCCAGGAATGTGGTTGAGGCCCTGTCCCTGGGGCCATTCAAGATCAGACTGGAGGTGTCCCTGATGAGTGCAGGGTGGTTGGACAAGATGACCTTTGAGGGTCCCTTCCAACCCAGTGCAATTTGTGAATCTGTGAATCTATGTGTATTTGTGTCTTGGAGCTTAGCAGTTATGTTGTTCCCATAGAGGGGATCTATGGACTTTCCGGACTTAGTCCTTTTGACTACCAGAATGAGTTTCTTCATCTTTCCTCAAGTTTCTTGTCAGGTCAGGTGGCTCATACTCATCTTTCCTGGCTTCTGTCAGACCTGTTTTGCAGCGTTCGTGTGGCAGAGGGAGCCTGAGAGCCTCACTCAGGAATGAATTCTGTGAGGCACAGCGCTGGGCCTCAGGTCAGCATTGAGAACTTTAGCTACATTTTACTCTTTGGATCTAGGTCTCAAGTCAGTATTCCAAAGAAGTCTATATTCTAGCTACACCTTCTTACCTTGTGATGGAGAGAATTAAGTTTCTGAACAGTGATTTAGATAGCTTAAGGAATATGGTCTGGTGGGAAACAGGTTAGAACCAGAGTCACAAGGGTACAGACAAAATTATCCATGTATGGTGTTCAGTACCTAACTGTTGTGCCATTCTTGGGTGCTCTAGCACTTTTCATATATTTACATTTCTTCATGGCAGGTACAATGCTACCTTGAAGAACGCCCTTTAGACTGCTGCAGGAGGACCATTTCTGACCTTTGATTACAGTTGCAGCTGTAATAAAATTTCAAGGGAGATGCTGTTCTGACTGGGTTCCCAAAGGCTGTTTGGTGTATGTCTTTTGACTTTCCATACACTGATTTGCTTTGTACAGGAATGTGGTTCTCTGTCTCTAGCAGCTGTGTGGTGCCATTATCATAAAAGATGTAGCCCTCCATTTGGAATATATTCATGTGGGTTGGAGAGAACAAAACGAATAATAGAAGGTAACTTGTTCATTTTGAGGTTTCCCCATCTGTTTTTCTACAGAGTACAGCAGTGTCAATGTGCGAGTCCATGAGTGGACATGATTCAGTGGTGGTGACCTATCATTCTTCTTCTTCTTCTAGCTGTATCATCAAATCCTAGGAGTTCTTTTTCCTCATAGTGTCAGCAATCACAGGAGGTCATGTATAATGTGATTTGATTTCATTAAGGAGGAAAAATACCAAAGTAATAACTTGCATGCAATTTATCAGTACAAATCACTTTTTGCTTTTATTTTGTATTTGTTTTCCACAATGCTTTGTGAAATGAAAATTAAATTGGGCACGTACCTCACCTGCCTTTTTTCTAGAGGGCATGACCAAGGAGGAAAGGCAAGGAATGAAGCATATGCCGTTCTTTGGTTGCCCCCACTTTCTTGTCTGGCACCAGTACACCAACATATAAACTGCCACATTTACAGTTGTCATTGTCACATTATTCTCTGCCAACATTGCTTCTGCAGAGAGAAGCTCCACCAGAGGGACAAGGTTGGCAGCTCTCACAGAATCACAGAAACATCCAGGTTGGAAAAGCCCCTCTGGATCACCAAATCCAACCTAGAACCCTACTCTACAAGATACACTCTAAACTGTATCCTAAGTACCACGTCAAAATGACCCTTAAACCATCCAGAGTTGGTGACTCCACCACCTCCCTGGGCAGCTCATTCCAGTGTCTGATCACTCTCTGAAAAACTTTTTCCTGATGTCCAATCTAAACCTCCCCAGTCTCAGCTTGAGGCCATTCCCCCTTGTTCTGTCTCCAATTACCTGTGGGAAGAGCCCTGCAGGTAGCTGTAGACAGCAATGAGGTCTCCTCTCAGCCTTCTCTTTCAAACTACCCATCCCCAACTCCCTCAGTCGGTCCTTGTAAAATTTATTCTGTAGACCCTTCCCCAGCTTTGTTGCCCTCTCCAGCACCTCCACGTCTGTCTTGTATTGTGGTGCCCAAAACTGAACACAAAAGCTGAGTCCAAGGGCACAATCGCCTCCCTTTGCCTGCTGGCCACAGCATTTTTAATCTAAGCCAGGATACCATTGGCATTCTTGGCCGCCTGGGCACACTGCTGGCTCATAATCATCTGCCTGTCTATTACAACTTCCAGATCCCTTTCTGCCAGGCAACTCTCCAGCCACAGCAGTGCCCCAGGTCTGTAGCATTGCTTGGGGTTGTTGCGACCCAAGTGCAGGACCTGGCATTTGGCCTTGTTGAAACTCATCCCATTAATGTTGGCTCATTGATCCAGCCTGTGCAAGTCCCTCTAAAGAGCCTCTCTACCTTCATTCAAATCAACACTGCCATCTAACTTGGTATCATCTGCAAACGTACTGCTGACACTCTCTATACCTGAATCAAGGTTGTTAACAGAGATGTTAAAAAGAAGTGGTCCCAACATAGGTCCCTGAAGAGCACCACTAGTAACCTGCTGCCAACTGGATTTAACTCCATTGACCACCACGCCCTGGGCCCTCCTGTCCAACAATGTTTTATCCAGGAGACAATGTGCTCATCCAAACCACAAGTAGCCAATTTATCTACAACAATTTTGTGTAATAATGCTGTAACAGATTGGGTCACTGCAGCTGGTGGCTTCAGTGCTGCCTGAACTGGAGGTCTCGGTACCAGCAACTTTAATCTGGTGAATTCAAATCGAAAGCGAAGTTTTTTCCATTTGCAGCCTACTGCAGGCATGGTGTCTGGTTTCTTGTCTAGAAACATTGCTCTGCAAAGGAACAGTGAACTAACACCATTATATTTGGGCATCACAGAACTGCTTTCTCAAAATCTGTTTGACTGTCCTTCTATAAACCCTGTTCAGATATTCACTTCCTCTCCAGACTTTTTTTTTCCCCAAGAAGTCTTATTTGGGCAAAATATGCTAAGAACCAGAACATCAGTAATTTTCTTTTTTTATAATTTAGCTAAGTATCTTTGTAAAAAAAGATATTCAAGGAAGTTAAATAGGGTCACTGCTGGACTAATGTGAATCCTATGATCTACAGTCATTTACTGGGATGTAGTGTCTAGTGTAAGTTCATGTAAGATGTGATCCAAAGCTTATTGAAATTGGTGAAAACATCTTCATTGACCCACTGGGCTTTCATCCAAGCCAACTGGCTTCCATGCTTACCATTAAACCTAAATGATGTCTCATATGTGTGAAAAGTTCAGAGCTTTCATAACGTGCATTGCGCTAAAGGTTTTATTCATGCATGTAAATGGTACAATGCTGCTGGCTCCAACTAGGAATTGCTTGAGTACTGTGCAAACATGTCCTCATTAGCAGTAAGGAGAAATGAACCTCAGGATGTAATCTTCTACCAAAAAAGAAAGAACTGGATTGTACAAGGGCTCTATTAGACTGCTAAGCCTCTGTCTTTGGGCAAACCATGGCAAGCAAGTACCAGTTGGATCACTTAGAAGCCACATTCTAGACAAGAGAGTTGAATTTCCTGAATCTCCACCATTCTGGTAGACAGTTTAATGTTTTGATAAGTTTTACAAAAGATGATTAATGTTTTACAAGTCCCTTAAGTTGGTAGGTTTGCTTCTTGGCAAGGGGATGTTCTTACCTGTGACAGTTAATGGGAAGTCTGCAGCTAGCTGCAGTAGCTTAGAAGAACTTGAGTTGCTCATTAGCCTTGAGATTGTTTCCTTAATCTTCTCTCCTGAGGTTGGTGTGCTGTGTTGGATAGGCAGATGCACTCTATTCAGAGACCCTAAGTCATTGTTGGCTCTTCATTTCTAAGAGCAAACATCAGATTTGCCTTAGTGGGACTCACGTAGGTGAGCAAAGTGTGACCTGATCTTTTGAGGACGTTGTTATTGAATTTCAGGTGCTTTGACTGGGAGAAAGGGGTGACTGAGATGCAAACACTGTGCAGGCACCTCATATGACACAGTTTGTTTTACAGCAAAAGTGTATGGATTCAAACCCTGCTTTCATGTCTGTCTTTGATCTCCATCTGTAAAGTCTTTTGGAGTGAAACTTTTGATTCTTCTGTTCAAGGTTGTAGCAGTCCTTCCACTCGGGTGTGCTCCTTTACTGTAAAAGTTAGCACTGCTCTGAAAGAGCTGAGTCTAAAGTATGTAGATATCCTTCTCGGGTGAAAAGAGCTACAGTAATGAAGAACATTATTAAACAAGTTATTTCTATCTCATTAAGGAAGGAAGAGAAAAACATCTGGATTTTACAATGCTAAAGAAGCTTATTTAGTCTAAATTTAATATTACACTTCACTATGAAATAACTGAATTTGGCATAGAGGAAGGGGAATAACTCTCTTGCTAGCTTATTTATGAAGAGAAGCTCTTAAAAGATGTATGGTGTTCAGTGACTCACGTTGCTCATCAATAACAGCATGCCTTTCTGTTGCTGCCCATCTCCCTTGGGTAGGGCAGACTTTGTCTTGACAGTTCCAGGATTTGTTGTTGATGGTTTTGCTCTTTTACTTCTAGATAATTCATCTTCACCATTCCTGTAAGACAATATGGAAAACTGCAATGAGATGTTTTGCATTTTACTGCAAGGAATAAATCTGCAGAAGTCAATGCCCAAGAGTGACATTTGTATATATATCAACCTACCTTTATGCTTGAATATACATATGTAGATGTGTATTTTTGCATACACACATATTGATATAGTTTTATGTGTATAATTATGTATATTATGTCTGTATATCTAGAGTCTGTGTGTGTGTGTTTCTTAACCTTGGAATTGCTAATTATCACTTGGTAAAAATAAAGCACTGAGTTTTGCATCTCCAGAAGAGAGAAGATAACATCCTGATGCCTCACAGTGGTTGCTCAAGGTATGTCAGGATCTGCTTGGACCCTGTCAGAAATGACTGCTCCTACAGCAAGAGCTCCAATCACAGAATTGTCCGAGTTGAAAGGGACCTCAAGGATCATCTTAGTTCCAACCTCTCTGCTATGAGCAGAGACACTTTCCACTAGATCAGGTTGCCCAGAGCCACATCCAGCCTGGCCTTAAAAACTTCCAGGGATGGGGCTTCCGCCACCACTTTGGGCAGCCTGTTTCAGTGTCTTACCACCCTTATGGTGAAGAACTTCTTCCTGACATCCAATCTAAATCTAACCTCCAGCTTGGGTCCGTTCCCCCTAATCCTATCACTTCTGTGGCATTGCCCTGTCCAGAAAAGTCTATGTTTCTGTTTGACAAAATGCATACTTGAATTTATATTTCTGCTACAGATACAGGATTCTTCTTAGTCAGAGGATACCCTTGTGAGGACTCTGGGGAGCTGTACTGGATTTTCTTCCACTATTTCTCTAGCTGAAACAGAAGGCAGATTACCAGAGGGCATATTGGTAACTTGGCCTGTTTTTTAAAAAGTCTCAGACAACAATGGAGTGAGAGGATTAAAAAAATATTAGAATTCTGTGCTATGACTTGGTTTGGGTGTGGGGTTTTTGGTTTTTTTTTTTGTGAGCAACTTGGGGCCCCAGTGGCTAGAATAAAAGACAAGGGAAACTTTAAGCAGCCTGAAAGATCTCAGATACTCACAAAGCATATTCTTAGCTACCAAAAACTTCTGCTGATGGAATCATCCTGCAGGACTAGAATAATTAATTTCAAAACACTAACGATTCAAACCCTAGCTGGCAGCAAACTCCTTTCAATAGATAGATGTCTTTGTTTGTAATTTACCATATGTTTCAGTAATTCAAGAGAGTGGTTAAAAAGAAAGTGCTATTTTCATGCATTTTTTTCCACAGAAAACTTCTCAAAGATGCCAGAGAATAATTTAAATCTCCTGTTTGGCATTCTACATTTAACTTCTCCTGATACTATTCTCTTTTGTCAAAGTGGCATATTTATAGCAAGCATTTTGCATGATGAAAGAAACCCTCTCAACAAGCAGCATCTTTTTCACAATGTATGCCACACATAAATACAAATAAATGCAACCCTTATTAATTCAGCTACTTTTTAGTACCTCCTCATAAAATGCAAGACATTCTCTGATCTCTATGCTATATCACATTTATTCATATGTTTAATGCTTTTGATTTCTCCAAGTTATTTGCTTCCCAGTAAAGTCCCAGTTCAACAAGGTGGTTGAGAACTGTCCAGTGTTAAACCATTGGAAACTCACTACTCAGTCCTGCAGAGGTGGGCAGAATGTTGATCTCTGAATCACACAGTTCTCCCTTCAGTTAGGAGGGCTGGAGATAATTTGGTGTCTTGCACATGGAAGTTTTATAGTGCTGTAGCCAAAAATCTGCAGGAATTTAAGGATGCTCCTTTGTTGGTGAATCAGGCTTGCTTGGTAGAATTGTGATTTTTGTGGAGTGAAGAAAAACATGCTAACTATGTTTTGTTTCTTAATTTCCTTCAAATGTGTTAAATATTTGGTAATTGTTTAAACTACTGAAATAGCACTGAAGAGAGCAGTTTTAGAAGGAGATTTTGGAAAGCAGAGCAAATGCTGTAATACTTACATGAGTCAGCAATGTGCTCTGGCAGCCAAGAGGGCGAACAGCATCCTGGAATGCATCGAACACACCAGCTGGTCAAAAGAGGTGATTATCCTGCTGCATTTAGTGTTGATGTGGTCTCACCTTGAATACTGTGTGCACTTCTGGGCCCCACAGTTAAAGAATGATGCAGAGGTCCTTGAATGCATCCAGAGGAAGGCAACAATTCTGGTCAAAGTGCTGGGAGGGATGTCCAGTGGGCAACATTTAAGGCATCTGGGCTTGTCTAGTTTGGAGTAAAGCAGCCTGAGGGATGACCTCATTGCTCTCTGCAGCTTCCACAGGAGGAGCAGAGATAGAGGTGCTGATCTCTTCTCCCTGGTATCCAGTGATAGGGTGCCCTATAACTGTGTTAGGGGAGGTTCAGACTTGACATTTAGGAATTATTTCTTTAAATGGTAGTCAAACACTGGATTTGGCTGCATAAAGAGTCGATCGGTGCCTGAAGTCTGTCAGTGTCTATGAGGCATTAGGGCAATGTTTTTAATAACATACTTGAGCTTTTGGTGAGCCCTGAAGTGCTTAGGCAGTTAAGCTAGGTGATCATTGTAGGTTCATTCCAAATGAAATAGTCTATTCAAAATTCTGCAGAGAAAAAAAAAAACTTCAAAAAGAAACAAACAAGAAACACCCTAACAAATTCACACACATTTCCTGTTATGTAACATGTTTATCACCTAAGCTTTTACGATGGTAACACATAATCATTTTATTTTTTGGTGTGTGGGTGACATAGTGAGTCAGCAGATCACTGAAAGGACTGTGAACTAGTTCTGCGTATTTATCAGTCACAGTGAATAAAGCATTCCCAGCTGTATTTTCTGTACTTATTGGAAATAAGATACAAAAGCAAGTTTCTTGACAATAATAATAACAAAAAAGTACCTCATTTTTTTCCCTTCTCATTAGCTTTAAGCATCAAAACATAGGGGCACGGGAATATTTATCTGTTAGGATGGATAAAAACATCTAGCAGCCCATGAGACACAGGAAGTAATTAGCCTTGTTTCATCTGGGTGGGGTCTCAGTTCTGTTACCTCAAGATGTTTAAGTCCCACTGGACACCTCCTACCTTACTCATAAGGCTGCACCCTCTCTACATATTTTGTCACTCAGTACCCAGTTACACCCAACTGGAGCTCTAACTATTTGTGAAACAAGAGCTAGTTGATGAAGAATGTGGAGCCACAAGATGCCACATGCATCAGAATCTTCTGATAGCATGGTAGAGTTTTCAAGGGACATTAAGGTAAGCTCTAGGACTGCAGTACTGCCTAGCCCAGCAGTGGCATACTGGGTTTCACGGAGAGCCTTTGTCCGCATAAACACAAGGTCACATCCCTGTTTCTCCCACAGAGCTACTAATCCTCTTCATGAATTTGAGAGAGTAAGACCCATTGGACACTTGGGGGGGAAAAAATCTGAATTTTCCTTAAGAAGGTCAATGCTTGCATTTATTAGTTTTCTCATCCTGAAGGATCAGAGTTACTATGAGTTCAAAATGCTCCAAGGAATTTGAAAGACAAGCTTCTGCAAAAAAGTTGTCAATACTTTCATTATTTTCTCCTGACAGCTACTATCCACACAGCACAGATGTGTCATTCTGCCAGCTCCAGATACACACACCCCTGATAATGCACTTTAAAATAACAGCAGTAACAGCCCTGCCAGTCATTCAGAATTTGTTGTGCTAATTTTTACAGATACTTACAGGTTTTCCCAGCAGTATAGGAAACAGCAACAGAAAAGTGCTTTTGTGGCTCTAGACAGATGTCGTATTTCAGATAAAATTGGACTGTATTGCTGCAAAGTACTGTCAGCATGTTTTTTGTAGGGCTAGTATGATGAATTTTGTTGATATCATTCTCTAAACCAAGGCAACCTGCCACTGCTATTATTCAGATCAATAACAAAATTACCTTGGACTCACCTGGGAGCAGAAGAGGGTTTCTAACTTTATTAACAAATGTCAATGTTACTTTTCCTTCAATAAATACAACTACAACCCTGTAGCTCCTGTGTTCTTGCAACCTCCATATTCACAAACGACCATTTCTCTTCTGCTGCCACATTTCTCAGTGGCTGGCTGCATCCCCAAACACAGCAACCTTCTATTGTTGTCTCATAAACTGCAACCTCATCTCCTGTAGGGTCAGAAGGAGTCACCTCCACATAGCTAATGGTATTGCTGAATACAACCAGGGATTTTCAGTCTCCCCTGGGGCCTGGTGTTGAGAACCTTTGCTAGAAAACAGACCTTGCTGCAGGCAAGCCTGTTTCACTGAGTAGGACTCCTTGCACATCAGGGCCTCCACGGCAGCTGTCTTCTTTGATCAAAGGCTAGTTTTGTATCTACTTACTAATTTTAGCTTCCTAGCAGGTTCCTACTGAAGAATGTGATGCTACCTAAACCCTTCAGAAGCCAATCCTTTCTCTGCTTCTATTTAAACATATCAGATCGCTCCATTTAGAGATGCTTCAGGAAGATTGTCTGACCTTAGGAGATGCAGATCCAGATCAAAGGTTTCATGCATACTTGAACTACTTTTCCTGAGATTAGACAGGGATGATAATTTCACTAACCCTGCAGCAAGGCAATGACAGGTTTCAGTTGCTGATGCTCTGTTGTTTCTCAGATCAAAGGGAACTTTCTTTCAACTGAAGATACACAAAAATCCTCTTTGCTTTTCTCTGAAAAATATAGACCCAGTTCCATGATTAAGAAACCAGTCTTTGATTGATTTGTAATGTTACTGTTAAATTGTTCCAAACAATCACTCAAAGGTTTTAATAGCCCAAATAATACCCAGTACCATCTTCTACAATAGATGAAAATGTCAGAAAACAAAACAGATTTGTGAAAGTTCTGATGAAATTCCCACCACTGAGTTCTTTTTTGAACTCACATTCTCTTTCTTCAACTCCCCAGTGGATTCAGGGGGCTGGTGTTACACAGCAGACAGGTGAAAAGGATCACAATGGGCCATAGTGTATCATGTTCAGTTTTAGGCACCTCAAAACAAGAGGGGTGTTAAGGTGCTGGAGCAAATACAGAAGAGGGCAACAAAACTGGGGAAGGCTCTTGAGAATAAATCTGATTAAGAGCGACCGAAGGAGCTGGGAATGGTTAGTTTGAAAAAGAGGAGGCAGAGGGGAGACCTCATTGCTGTCTGCACCTACCTGAAAGGACGTTGTGGAGAGGTTGGTGCTGGTCTCTTCTCACAGGTAATTAGTGATAGAACAAGGGGGAATGGCCTCAAGCTGTGACTGGATAGGTTTGGACTGGACATTAGGAAATTTTTTGTCATGGAAAGAGTAGTCAGGCACTGGAATGGGCTGCCCAGGGAGGTGGTTGAGTCACCAACCCTGGATGTGTTTAAAAGTAATTTGGATATGGTGCTTAGGGACATGGTTTAGGGTGAACTTTGTAGAGTAGGGTTATCGGTTGGAGTTGGTGATCCTGAGGGTCTTTTCCAACCTGAGTGGATTCTGGGATTCTGTGATATCTCGAAGTGTGTGAAGGGAGACGAAGTGATGTCTTTTTGTAAAAGCATATACAACCATAAGTGAACAGGAAAAGCTTGTCAGCTTGCATGAAAGGAACATACACAATCACATTTTGATTTACATGACTGCAGGGCTCTGAGGATAACCCTGCTGGCAGAATTTGCAGAACAATCCTATGAGATGGCACATTCAGAAAGTCAGAAACTGTGGCTGTTTGGGGCTTTGTCACAAGCAAAAGTTTGCCAAAGCTTAGCATCACCCCTGCAACAGTGGCAAAACTGGTCATGTCCTGGTGCTGCAGATGCTCAGTTTCACTGTCCAGTGCATTACTGGCCCGTTTCCAGCACCCACAAAGGCAAACACACAAGGCTGCAACCAAAGAGGCTAGAAGGCAGACACGCAGTATGTTCTGGGGCTCTGCAACAGGCAGAAGAACAGCTTTGAAGTTAATAGCAGTAAGGTCTTCAGCTGTCACTGCTAGCCCTGCCAGAGCTCTCAGATAAAAATATTCATGACATTGTTTGCACTGCTGTTATCATCTTCCTAGGTAGGAAAGGAAATATTTGTGCCATTGTATATCCCCATCAGCAAGGTATCACTGATCGATATCTTACACTGGTTTAACTATTTTGATGTTTTGTAAGCACGTCATTATCTGAAATAAGCTACAAAAATAAAGTTCTTAAATAGAGGCCAGACACTTGGAATAACTGAGCAAGCACCATGGTTTTAGCACTTTAGCTTAACAGAAGACAGACCTCCATGGTTACAATTCCGTGAGGTCAAACCATTCAAACTGGCAGTAGGTTTTGCAAGCTTCCATACTCTTAACGACCAATAGCGCATCCTGACCTTCAATCTGGCAGTCACCTACTGCTTGCCAAGCAACACTGAGGATCCTTTCTACATTCCTCAGTCTGCATGGAGTCCTCTGGCTGCTAGTCTCCAAGTCTCTCTGTTTTGGAGCTGTCTGCCTGTACACTCAGTGTGACTTCCACGTTCTGTTCCAGCTCCTGTTGCAAAGTGTTCAAGCTTCATTTAGTTTTAGCCATTTTTTATTTCCGCAAGCAATACTGTTTCACATTGATGCAATATAATACTAATTCACATCATTAATTGGAAGATAGATACAGCTTCAGTGGTGTTCTTATTGTTTTGATGGGAAGTAATGAGCCCAAAATTTGGGCCTCACAATATCTGATTTTCTCCAGTCCATCAAAGACTTACATGTAAGTAGATTTTCATCTCTGGTAGAGCACATTACCATCGCTTTCTTGAAACTGGAGCAGTGTCATTTTATTTGTGTGCATCTTTGGCAAGTCTTGATTCCTGAATTCCAGAAGAAATTAGAAGTAGACTTGAGAGTGACATTAGAGGCTTTCTCAGCTGCATACAGCTCAAGGGAGTCCTCAGTGACACTGCCCAACACTGCTATTTCTGTAGAATCTTTTCTTTTTCATGTCTTGGTCTTTCCCCCTTTTCTGTTTGTTCCATTTCTGTCTCTCCTTCCCCCTTTATGCTTACTGAAAGAATACCAAGTTCAACCCTGAGCAAAATGCCATCAACTCTTATTTTGCACAGATGTATGTGTACTTGCTAAAGACTCCTTTGTGTTTCAGAGTGTTACCTGGTTACTTCACAGAGAACAATGGTTTCTTACAAAGCATCTTAAAAAGGAACCTTTTCAGCTTGCAGTAATAGACACATATAGACAGAAATAGATTGAAATGCGTTTTGTCATAGTGCAGCATCTGACAAGGGAAATACAAGGTTAGCAGGCAGTGGGCATGAAGCAATTTACTGTCTTCTGTAGCTGTCTTGGTTTAAGGAGCGAGATGGGTTCTTTAACCCTTCTCAAAGGAGTTAAACACTCCACTCTGAACTGGGGAGAATTGGAAATTGTAAATGGAAATGCTATTCATAATCACATAAACCAGTACAAAGCATATACAGTGCACTAAACCCGTAGTTCATCTGGGCCAGGGTTATTGTCCTAATGCAGAGGAATTCTGGTTGTGGGAAGTTTGGATTCTCGGTCGCAGAATTAAGGCACAAACAGTGTCAAATGTATAGGCTGGTTTTATTGCATTCACACGACATACACACACGTGAGGATAAGGCTAAGGAGAAGGAAAGAGTAAGGGGGTGGGGTGGGGGGAAGAAAGAAAGAAATACCCCCACACAGAGAGAAAAGAGGCCATCCCAGAGTATCTGCGTCCTGAAAGTCCATTTGCAGAGCGGGTGGGGAATGTTCGGTCCGCCGGGTGAGGCTTCTCTTCTTTTATCTTACTGCCTCATTGAATATGCATATTTTTGGGGGGATCACTTAGCATTTTCTAGGAGTGATTTTCTTAGCCAGGCCCATGATGTAGTGGTGCTGGGCATGCTCGGTGTCATCATTGGAAGGGGGTATCCAGGGTTGAGCCCCCTTGTCAGGCCAATGTCTTCAAAATGGCCACCGCTGTTGAGAAACAAAGAGCTGCCAATCTGTGCTTGGGTCAAAGTGAGCCTCACTTTTCAAACCAGGAAGCATCCACCTCCTGTGTGTGCTAGGTGACATTAGCTCAGTGTTCTAGCTTTGGTGATCCAGAATGGTGGTCTTTCAGTCTGTGCAAGCTGTGCAGCCAGGCAGGTTGTCCCATGACAACATCCATAAACTCTCTCTGCCTTCTCTAGTATTGGTTTCTTGTGCAGTCATTTGCATGTTAGGGAGCTCTGAGTCTGAGCTAATGCAGGGGGCATTTTTGGGCCAGTGAGTGTAAACAGGATGCCCGCTTCACATTTCTCAGACGTTTAGCTCAAAACAAGTTTTTCTAGGTTATTTTGAGATGTTGGAACATTTTGTTTATGTCAGTCTCCAACAGTTATCTAAAAAAACTCTTCTTAGGCCAAAGTTTCCCACCACCTTGCTCCAAACCAGGCTAAAACTCAGGCCTCGAATACCCCTCCACCCCATACTATACCTCTCTACCCACCCCCTACTCCCTACCGAACCTGAGTGACACAACTAAAATTCAGATTGTCAGCTTCAGGCCCCTGCCAAGGCTGCTCCAGGCTGTACTGCCCTGCAATTACAAAGATAAGGGAGCAGCATCAGGAAGGAGAGAGAGAGAATGGGAAAATGAAAGGGGCAGAAACTGCCTCTGCAGCCATTTTTACAGGCATGAAGGATTTATGGGAATGAGATGACAAAAACTTGCACTTTCTGGTCCACCTACTGGCCTCTGGAGGCCCTCAACTTTATGGTTCTTAAAGGCACCCAGCCTCAAACCATAACTGTAGCTTTATAGGTAACTAAAAAAAATATAGAAAAATTAAAATTGTAGAAATATAGAAACATATTTTCCTATGCTGACTGCTTGGTATTGGAAGCCTTTTGAAAAAAACCCAAACCCGGCTCAAATTTTGCTTGTGTTTCTTAAGCACTGTGCTCTTTCAAAGGTACCAGACATACATTGCACAGAGGGGAAGGTGTGCAAATTGCCTGGCAAAGCAGTGTCTCAGCAGCTCCTAGGGACCAGCAAACTTATTTTGCATGAAGCTGAACAGATTGCCCTCCCAGTCCGATGGAGTATTTCATATGGCGTGTCCTTAATTATGTCTCTGTATGCAAGCGGAAGGTTGCTACTAGCAGGAGAGCAGACCAGTGCAGGCTGCCTGTGGCCTCTCTTCAGGGACTGTTCTATTTCTTTTCAGATTGAAGACTTTTGTGGTCATGAAGCATGGAAGCTGTTTTTAGCTATTTGGAGGTCTGAAGAGACTGTATTTTTCCATCTCTCACATAACTACAGCAGGTAGCCAGCCATTTGCAATGTTTTTGGGAATAGTTATGCGATGTTTTTCTTTTGGTTTTGGTGATTTTTTTTTCTTTTTTCTTTAATTTTAAATTTTAATTTAAAAAAAATCCACCTTCCTACTCTCCCCCACTTCACACTGCTGCTCATCTCCTCTTTTGCTAGGTATATAGCTGAATTGTGTTCTTGAGCACCAAGAGCAATGAATTAATCATGTGAACTTCTGTAAAGGCCTGCCACAGCATTGCCATCTCTCTGCAGTAAAAGTTGCCAGGCTTCAACTGTACTTACCTTTCCTAAACTAGGCAGGGAGAGAAATTTGGCAGAAAGTCTCTCTTGCTACAAGTTGTAAATGTGACAAGACCTTGAGGGATTTGCATCTCAGCCTTGTGAAGGTGTGGAGTTGTTTTTCATTGCTTCTGTATGAAAGCAGAAACACAGTGGGAACAGAAGAATGCAGATGTTGCTTGGTGTGTTTGTAAGAGAGTCTACCTCCTCCATGTTTTTCTAAGAAAGGCATGTGTGGGTTTGTAGTTAATATTGTTTACATATGATGTGGTTAGGGCTTGCATCTCTTTGTTAGAACATAATCTGTTAAGACTCGTCTGTGTAAGAAACAAAGATTAGTAATCCTCTGTATTAACTATATCACATCTGCATTTTATACTGCAGCAGTCTCTTTAGTGATGTTTGCATGATTTGTAAAGGCAGAGGCTTCCAGATGATAATTTTCAGCTGTGGGAGTGAGCTGGAGCTTGTGTTTATGTAACACAAATGCTGTTTATGCAGTTCATACTTCAAATACCTGGAGCAGGTCATGCTGAGCCTTTTTCTTAGGGTGCAGTTTTGTGTGCAGTTCTGGAGCCCTCAGCACAGGAAGGACATGGAACTGTTGGAGCTGGTCCAGAGGATGATCAGAGAGCTGGAGCAGCTCTACTATGAGGACAGGTTGAGAGAGTTGGGGCTCTGCAGCCTGGAGAAGAGAAGGCTTTGAGGGGATCTGATAGTAGCCTTCCAATATCTGAAGGGGGCCTACAGGAAGACTGGGGAGGGATTATTTACAAGGTCTTGCAATGACAGGACAAGGGGCAATGGGTTTAAACTGGCAGAGGGGAGATTTAGACTGGATGTTAGGAGGAAGTTCTTTACAGTGAGGGTGGTGAGACACTGGCACAGGCTGCTCAGGGAGGTTGTGGCTGCTCCCTCCCTGGAGGTGTTCAAGGCCAGGTTGGACGAGGCCTTGAGTGAGCTGTACTAGTGGGAGGTGTCCCTGCCTATGGTAGGGGGTTGGAACTAGATGATCCTTGAGGTCCCTTCCAACCTTACCATTCTATGATTCAATGAAAACAGGTTCAGGAAGAACAGAAAGGGAAGAAGGAAATTGTGACCTGCTAGAAGTGATGAGAAAGCTTCCAGGGTATTTTGAATAGAGGATGTGATATAACTCTGCTAATCTTCTGTTCCAGCCTGGACTTCCAAGCTGGAACTGAGATAAATTCTGAAAAGAAGCAAGAAAATATTTTGAGTTAAAGCAGTTAATTAACTATGGGAACAATTTTCAAAATCTAGCAGATTCCCTGTTACTGTCAGTGCAGAAATGGAGTTTAGTGGAAAAAAACCCAAACAAAAACACAAAAACAAACTACGAACCAGCCAAACAAACCACCAATGACCAAATATTCTATTTTATCCTAAAAAGAATTAATTCAGGGATGCTGAAGGTTAGAATCTCAGTGGTACCACCTGGCCAGGCCTGAGTTTCAAAGAACTGAATAATTGTTAGTTGTTGGAAGTGACCTCAAAAGATCATCCAGTCCAACCCCCTGCCAGAGCAGGATCACCTAGAGTAGGCCACATAGGAACACATTCAGTTGTGTTTTGAATGTCTCTAGAGGAGACTCTACAACCTCTCTGGGCAACCTGCTCCAGTTCTACCATCCTCACAGTGAAAAAAGTTTTTCCTTGTGTTCATGTGGAACCTCCTATGCTCCAGCTTGCACCCCTTGTCCTGTAACNAGCAGATTCCCTGTTACTGTCAGTGCAGAAATGGAGTTTAGTGGAAAAAAACCCAAACAAAAACACAAAAACAAACTACGAACCAGCCAAACAAACCACCAATGACCAAATATTCTATTTTATCCTAAAAAGAATTAATTCAGGGATGCTGAAGGTTAGAATCTCAGTGGTACCACCTGGCCAGGCCTGAGTTTCAAAGAACTGAATAATTGTTAGTTGTTGGAAGTGACCTCAAAAGATCATCCAGTCCAACCCCCTGCCAGAGCAGGATCACCTAGAGTAGGCCACATAGGAACACATTCAGTTGTGTTTTGAATGTCTCTAGAGGAGACTCTACAACCTCTCTGGGCAACCTGCTCCAGTTCTACCATCCTCACAGTGAAAAAAGTTTTTCCTTGTGTTCATGTGGAACCTCCTATGCTCCAGCTTGCACCCCTTGTCCTGTAACTGGACATCACTGAACAGAGCCTGGCTCTGTCCTCCTGGCACAATCCCTTCCTGTATTTATAAACATGAATGAGATCACCTCTCAGTCTCCTCGAGGCTAAAGAGGTCCACAGGCTGCCCAAAGAGGTGGTAGAGTCTCCATCTCTGCAGACATTCAAACCCCCCCTGAGCATGTTCCTGTATGACCTTCTGCTGGTGAACCTACCTTGGCAGGGGACTTGGACTTGATGATCTCCAGGCATCCCTTCCAGCCCTCCCCTTCTTTGATTCTATGAGTATAGAGCATGTAATGAACTTTACTTGTCTGTGTCCATCTCTATGGTTTGTCAAGTGAGGATGGATTTTTCTCCACTGGGCTCTTGGCAGGAGCTCAGATCCCCCCCACAGGCTAGTGAGGATGGGAGACCTGACACTGCACTTTGTGCCATGTTGTCCTTACTCAGTGTTTCATGTGGTTGAGCACTGGAAGTTTTTAGAGTTCAGAGTAACCACAGATGAGAGCTGCAGGCAGAATTGTGAGGCTGACGCACTCCTGCGGCACAGATCCAGTTGTGGAGGAAGACAAAGGTCCTGTGGTTTTCTTGGGGCATAATCAGCTGACTTCTGTTGTGGCAGATGCTCCGAGCATCCATCTTGAACAACAAGGCATAATTTAATAGGATTTTAAATGTAACTAATGCTCTTGTTTACAGGCTTGAATCAAATATCTTAGGGGAGGACATGATGTTTTTGGCTAAAAATTTCCAGAGCATTTTGTTTAAATTTATGCAGCTGGCACATCTACAGCTGATAACTCATGCAGATGTCATGTGGAGAATTGCAAGGCTTCTGGCTAAAAACAAACCAAAAAACCACCCACAAATTATTTCACTTCAACATCTTAATTAGTTTTATAAAAGGAGAGGTTAGGAAACGTGGGCTCGTGGGAGAATTCTCATTGTGCAAACAGTAAAATCTTAGGAGAGCTGGTTAAATCTAAGGTGCAGTTAAACTTGTGCCTGGTGTAGGGTCTGCTGGAAGATGGCAGATGAAAATAGGTGTGTGTAGGTATGTGGGCTGGACCTGAGCAAGGGAGTGCACTGTGTTAGAAGAATGGTTGCTAGCACAGACAGCTTTGGCCAAGGCTAAACAGTCTCACAAGCAGTTCATGACCGTGGTTTAGATGTTACAGCAGGCTGGGGATCGTTCCCAATGTGTGGTTTACACGCAGCCATTCTGAGACACTGCAGGTTTCATGGACTTGGCTGAATGATGCCTTTTGGTCTCATGGCAGAGGGCTGGCCCACGCACCGTGTAGTTTACTGACTAGTGCAGGAGGGGATTCATGTGGGTTTTAGCAGTACTGAACTATAAGGAATTGACCTCTCCCACACATTGTTTTAGACATCTCCTTTCTGTTTTAACAAATATCACAGAATCACAGAATGTTAGGGGTTGGAAGTGACCTCAAAAGCTCATCCAGTGCAACCCCCCTACCAGAGCAGGATCACCTAGACCAGATTGCACAGGAACGTGTCCAGGTAGGTTTTGAATACCTCCAGAGAGGGAAACTCCATAACCCCCGTGGGCAGCCTGTTCCGGTGTTCTGTCACCCTTACACAGAAAAATTCTTCTTCATGCTTATGTGGCACTTCCTATGCCTCAATTTCCACCCATCGCCCCTTGTACTGTCACTGAGCATCACCAGGCAGAGCCTGGCTCCATCCTCTTGGCACTCACCTTGTACGTATTTATAAACATTAACGAAGTCACCTCTCGGTCTCCCCTTGTCCAAGCTAAAGAGCCCCAGCTCCCTCAGGCTCTCCTCATAAGAGAGATGTTCCACTCCCTTAATAATTTTTGTGGCTATGCACTGGACTCTTTCAAGCAGTCCTCCCTGAGGTCCTTCTTAAACTGAGTGGCCTGGAACTGGACAGAATATTTGGTCCCTTCCAACCCAATGTGTTGTATGATTCTGTGAACTAGCACATGCATTTTAAAAATCCTCCAACTTCCAAATACTATCTAGGTCATGTGATACCCACAGGCATGATTCATCCACCTGGGCTTTATGCCAGTCAGCAACTTCATGGATATGACACTTCAGAAATACTGTAGGATTATTAAAACTATATATATATTTTTTCCCCTTTTCCAAATAATGCTGTTTATGATAGCTATAAAAAATGCAGCATATAATTTATAGTTCCTTTAAAAATGCACCATATTATTTATGGTTCATTTCTGAAAGAATTAATTTCATAGAATCATATTATAGAGTCATAGAATAGCTTGGGTTGGATGGGACCTTAGAGATAATCTACTCCAATCTTCCTGCCGTGGGCAGAGATGCATCTCAACTAGACTTGGTTGCTCAAGGCCTCATCCAGCCTGTCTTCCAGGGAGGAAGCATCCACAGCCTCCCTGGGCAGGCTATTGCTGAGTTCCACCACCCTCATACTGAAGAATTTCTTCCTAAGATCCAGTCTAACCCCTTGCTCTCCCTCAGCTTGAAATCATTCCTCCTTGTCCTGTCTCTAGACACCCTTATGAAAAGTCCCTCTGCAGCCTTCCTGTAGGATCATTCCTGATACTGGGAGGAAGGATACTGGGAGCTACCAGATCGTCAGCTCTTCTCCAGGCTCAACAACCCCAGCTCCCTCAGGCTATCCTCATAGCAGAAGTGCTCCAGCCTTTGGATCATCCTTCTGGCCCTCACCTGCACTCAGTCCAACATTTTGATGTCCTTCTTATGATGGGTAGACCAAAACTGGACGCAGCATTTGAGGTGGGGTCTTACAAGAGCAGAGTAAAGGTGAAGAATCAAAACTCTCTTTACCTGCCAGCCACACTCCTCTTGATTTCATTAAGTAGATGGATCAAGTACTGTATGGACTGAGGAGAACACAGAGCAGACCTATCTGAGTGAACCCAGGCAGCTTTCCTCAGCCCTACAAACTTTCATCTCCAAAGTTGTTGTCTTGGTGTAAAGCTCTACTGGGGCAGAAGTCATCTGCTTGAAGTACAGCTAGCTGTTAAGGGTTGAGCTTGGTTAGCTACAATGAGCTAAAACCTACCAGTGTCCTGCCTCTGTTAGGCTGTTGAGTAAAGATAGAAATCTCTCTGAGGAGCAGAATCTCTATACATTCAGCACAAATCTCATGCATTTTTGGCCAGGGAAGTTAAATTTCAAGAGATGAGATCATGCATATTTTTAGGCATGTGTATTCTGCAGACAAACCACTATTAATTAAAGATTCAACCAGCCTTGCTCAAGGAGCTGTTGAGCTACATTTTAAAAGATGTGTAGGTGTCTAGGAAAACAAAAGTGTGTGTAGCTGAGGTGCCTTTTTTTTTCCAGTTGTACTGACATTTTTTGTCTCAATGAACACTTACAGGAGTAAGTTCTTTTCTGGGACTTGCCAGGTTGTTTACCTTCTACATCTAAGTGCCTGTATGCTTAAAAAATGTAGCTGCTATTGACTTTGAGATCCAGGTGTCTCTTTTAACTCCTGCTTTTGAAAATGTCTCATCAGATTTATTTTTAAAAGCATTTTTAGGGGGTAAAGACTGAAATTACAGAATCAGTATAGTTGGGAAAAATGTTCATCAAGTCCAACCATTAACTCACTCTACCAGGGTCACTAGTACACCATATCCTTGAGAGCCATATGGCTTTTAAATACATCCAGGAACAGTGATTCAACCACTTCCCTAGGCAACCTGTTCCAGTCTTTGAGAACTCTTTTGGTAGAGAAGCTTTTCCTAATGTAATTGGATGCCATTTCCTCTTGTCCTATCAGTTAGGAGCTGTAAGAAGAGACCAGTACTCACCTCTCTACAACCTCCTTTCAGGTAGTTGTAGAGAGCAATGAGGTCTCCTCTCAAACTCCTTTTCTCCAGACTGAGCAATCCCAGTCCCCATAGCCACTCCTCTTAAGACACAAGAGGAGAAGTCTGAGAGGGGATCTTATTAATGTCAATTAATAAGAGGAATGGGACAGGCTCTTTTCAGTGGCACCCAGTAATAGAACAAGGAGTAATTGATATAAGCTAGAACACAGGAAGTTTTGCCTCAACACAAGGAGAAACTTCTTTACTGTAAGGGTGATGGAGCCCTGGAGCAGGCTGCCCAGAGAGGTTGTGGAGTCTCCTTCTTTGGAGGCTTTCAAAGCCAACCTGAACATATTCCTGTGTGACCTGCCCTAGATGGTCCTACTTTGGGAGGTGTGTTGGACCTGATGATCTCTGGAGGTCTCTTCCAATGCCTAACGTTCTGTGATTCTGTGAAGACTTGTTCTTCAGACCCTTCACCAGCTTTATTTCACTTCTCTGGACACAATTCAGCACTGCTGAAGGAAAGAGACAGCCAAGTGAAGACAGCGTCCACAACTGAAGTAAAGACACAGCCCTCTGGAAGTGAAGTCGTATAACCTTTACCAACATAGAAGCATAGAATGGTCTGGGTTGGAAAGGACATCTGAAGGTCATCTAGTCCAACCCCCTCTGCAGTAAGCAGGGGCATCCTCAGCTAGATCAGGTTGCCCAGAGTCCTGTCAAGCCTCACCATGAGTATCTCCAGGGATGGGGCCCCAACCACCTCCATGGGCAACCTGTTCCAGTGTTCCACCACTCTCATGGTGCAGAACTTGTTCTTAACATCCAAGCTAAATCTACTCTTCTCTAGTTTGCAGCCATTGCCTCTTGTCCTATCGCTTATGAAGAATCAACAGTGTTTAACTTCCATGAAATTAAAACAGAAAAAAATATTTTCTCATTTGTTTTCCATAGTTTGTGACTTCCCATCCCATAAAAGTGGAGTGGGAGAGGAGGAATGTTCTTGGGTTTTGTCTGGGATGTGGTGGACTTGCTCTGAGTATTGGGTTGTTGTTTTTTTTTTTCATCTAGATAAAGAAAAGGCAACAAGATGTGGTGAGGTTCCTAGAAGCCAATCGCATAGATTTTGAAGAAGTGGATATCACAATGTCAGAGGAGAAGAGGCAATGGATGTATAAAAACATTCCTGAGGATAAGCAGCCCGCGGAAGGCAACCCTCTGCCACCACAGATATTCAGTGATGATCGGTACTGTGGAGTAAGTAGCTGTTACACTTCTCAATCACATGTTACAGGTTGGAAGGGACCTCCAGAGATCATCCAGTCCAACTCCCTGCCAAAGCAGGACCCCCTAGGGTAGTCCACATAGGAATGCATCCAGGCAGGTTTTGAAAGTCTCCAAAGAAGACTTTCTTTGCTTATTGTCTTGTTACTGTGCACCACTGAAAAGAGATTGGCCCCATCCACTTGACACTCACCCCTCAGATTTTTATAGACATTGATCAGATCTCCTCTCAGCCTTCTCTTCTCAAGACTAAACAGCCCCCAGGTCTCTCAGTCTCTCTTCATAGAGGAGATGCTCAACTCCCTCAATTATCCTTGCAGCTCTCCCTTTGATTCTCTCCAACAGATATTAGTATAGACTGGGGGCCAATTAAAAAGCTGTAACTTGCTGTTGAGCTTTCTCTAGGAGCATGTGAAATAATGGTGGCAAATCGGGGTGACAGGGTCAGGTAATGATCACACAGTGAGAACTTAGGTTGTTCATCTCATTCATCCTAAGGTGTCTTCAGCTACTGGATTTCCTCCACAAACACAGGAATTTCTAATGTCATTGCAGAATCATGGAATGGGTTGGGTTGGAAGCGAACTTAAATATCATCCAGTTGCAACCCCCTTGGTATGGGCAGAGATGTCTTCCACTAGACCAGGTTGCTCAAGGCCTCATCCAGCCTGGTCATGAATACCTCTAGTGAGGGTGCATCTACAGCCTCCCTGGGCAGCTGTTTCAGTGTCTCACCACCCTTACATTAAAGAATTTCTTCCTAATCTCCAGTCTAAATCTGCCTTCCCCAAGCTTCAGTCCATTCCCTCTCATCCTATTACTACTACATGCCCTTGTAAAAAGTCCCTTTCCAACTTTCTTGTAGGCCCCCTCCAGGTACTGGAAGGCCACACTCTTGCAGCTTGTCCCTGTAGGGAAGGCTCTCCAGCCCTCTTTGTTGCCTCTTCTAGACCTGCTCCATCAGTTGATGTCCTTCTTTTGTTGGGGGCACCAAAAATTCAATGTCTTTGTTTTTTTGGGGTCACTGGAGGCAGTGCTGCAGGTGGTGTCTCCTGAGAGCAGAGTAGTGGAGGCCAATCACCTCCCTTGTCCTGCTGGTCACACCACTTCTGATGCAGCCCAGGATAGAGTTGACCTTTGGGGTTGCAAGTGCAGATTGCCACCTCATGTTGCCTTTCCCATTGTCTGTGCTTCGTGTGCAATATTTTGGTTGTAAACTTCCTTATGAAGCCACCCTAAGCTGGAAATCTTTGGTTTCCTTCCTACCTGGGCCTCATCCAAGCATAAAAATTCATTAGGAAATCTTAGCACAGTAAATGAGAACATTGGCTGGATTGAGTTATATTGTCATGGTAATTAAGCTCCTTCTCTGCTGCTGTCATAGTGTGAATTTCATTTATACTCAGAGAGCCTTTATGCAGTTAGAGTCTCTAGGATAAATGAAAACTATTTGCTGCTTGAATTGTAGAACAGCTTTATTTTTCCCTATCAGAGAGCAGCTCAGAATTTGTCTTCCTCTGCTGAAAGACTGCTAAGCATGAGAGTCTGTGAATCTGACAACAGACTGGCAGGTGGATTGATTTCTCTGATGGTGTGAGCAGCAATAACTTCCCATCTGCTGGTGCAAGCTGAAGCTGTAGCCTTTGATATGTTAAGAGTGACACCATAGTTTTACTCCTGCTTAGCCAGCTCTGAGTATCGTGCACTGTAGTTGTCTGGGAGCCTCTTCATAGAACTTTTCTCACTTTTGAACAAAATGTGATAAAAAGACTACTGCTAGACCCTCTTTGTCTTGCTGTGTCTTTCCATACTTAACTGTGTAACTTCTGCATCCTTTAAAAGCCAGGTTTGAAGTACCTGCTAAGCTAGCTGATGGGGAAAAGAGGTTTGATGGCTGCATAAAAAAGTAGCTGGGCAAAGCTGATCTGTGAATTCAGTAGGAGAATGAGGTGGGGAAAAGGATTTCTTGTGGTTATGATAGCTGTCAAATGTTTCCTTTGGGTTTTTGTGTGTGTGTGTTTTGTTGTTGTTTGCAGATGCGTTTTGTGGTTTTTTGGTGGGGTTTCCTGTTTTTGTTTGTTTGTGGTGGGGTTTTTTCCCCCCTTTGTGTTCTCTTTAATAGAAGACCTCAGCAGTACTCAGAGGGGTCTTACCTCAGAATAGATTTTTCTGGCTAAGACACTACCATTTGAAATCATCACTTTTCAGAGTGTAACTGCAATACAGAGTAAACTTGTCTTCAGTAAGAATCCAAACTGGGTTGATGGAAGCCATTTGAACATGTGATAGCTGGTGTAAAAGGAGAGAAAAGTACTGCTTCATGAAGCATCTTACACCACAGGAGAAGGAGGGATCCTTTTGATACTAGTTGCCAAACTCCATGTTTTGAAGTGTGAATAAAACCTTGAAATTCAGTGTAATCACAAACACGGTCATTAATTTGCCTTCTGCTCTTCTCAGTCTCCTGAGATGCACTCCCCAATTTTTCAGAAACAAGTTGTGCTCATGGATTTTGAAATAAAGGACTCAGTAAGAACCATTTTTATTTCCTGTGAGGAAGATACAAGCTATGAGCACACAGGAACACAAATCATTTTACTGATAATCTAGTACTATGTCATAGCACTGACACTATGGTAATTTGTGTATTTTTATGGCTCTACAATCCGTTGTTTAATCTTAGTGACATTGCTGTAACATTGTAAGTGTGTAGAGAAGAGAGGCTGCATTTCAGACAAGTAAGCACTGGAATGCCTAAATTTTTTTGGGGAGTGGCTTCCTGAGTGGAATTTGCAGCCTCCATCTGGGGCTCTAGCTTCTTCAAGCAGTAGGTGAGAAGCCATAGGCACATATATCCAAACAGGATCTGCAGTGGCTGGAGCATTGGACATGGAAAGAAATGCTGAAAAAGTGATATCTGAAGTTAAACCTGTGCCTCACACCTCCCTCTTCTTCTTTCTGTGACCTTTCCACAATTGAATACACAATCCTTCTGAGAATAGAAGTGACTCTTGGATCTTTCAAAAGCTTGGAAATTTCCCATTCTCAGTGCAACTCTAATTTTAGCCTCACCAAGCTGCAAAGCAGTGCTTTGGAACAGTGACAGCTTTACAGGTAGAGAACTGCCACTGATGTGAAGTCAGCTGAAATTTGGGCCAACTGAAATTTTAAGGAAATCTGTTTAAAGGTGGCAGTTTGAGGAGAAGGAGAAATATTTACATAGCAGGTTGACTCTTTTTTTTTTTCTTCCCTTTCTTTCTGCTGTTTTTTTGTTTTCCCTTTTTTTTTTTTTTTCTTTTGGCAGCTGCTCCAATGGTTTAGAGTGTTAGGGTAAGTCCCAGCAGAGTGCCTGGTGGGCAGCAGTAGAGACAGAGAAATGTGATATTTATTGTACTTCCCTGAAATATAATATATGGATATCAACTGCATCAAAACAGTGGAGCCTATAGACAAGAAAGAAATCAAAAGAGGCTGCTGGAAGAGATGCAGTGTTCTTGAGAACCTATTCAGTGCATAGGCAATTATTGTGGCACTGATTTCTTTGCACTGTCAAGTATCAGTCTCTTCTGTTTCCTTTTTTTTTTTTAAGATCTTGGAAAGATTCATCCACATTTATTTTTCTTCCTCTTTTTTGTGTGTGCCAAATGACAAATCAGTAGCTAATCACTGATAAGAGAAAGAAGAGGATAGAGGGGGACCCTGTCACTGTGGAGTTTGTTATCATTCTTGTGCCTACAGACAGCTTGTACTGTGCCTCTCTAGATCCTCAAGCAATGTGGCAGAATTAACCTTAGGACATCTGTTGCAGTGTGTTCACTTCAGAAGCTAGGACAATTGTGAGTCTAATTTGGTATTCAGCAAATATTCAGCAGAGTTCCCTGCACCCATGAAGATGTCTTACCTGACACAGCACCTTGGTGGTCTAGGTCAGTCTTTAGAAGAGGGATAATCTTGCTATGTAAAGATTAGTGTGAATTGCTCAAAGATTTTATAACAGCTGTTAATGATCGATGATGCTGAAACTTTCTTGATTAATGATTTTTCCCATCAGAGGCAGAGTTTCCTGTATGGCAAATTTAAGCTGTTTGTTTCAAATCATTCTTTTGCAGTTGCACTGGACTAGTTTATGGCTCACAGGCACCCAGAGATCCTAAGCTGAATGTGAATGACTTGAGGCCAGTGACACAGCAGTGTTTATCTTCTGATTAGACTCTTTTCTCAAGCAAGGAACAGTGTTAGAAAGTAACTGCTGTCCGTGTGTCTTCTCTGTGTTGGCAAGGTGCTGTTCAGACCATTCACAGGGCCTGGATGGTTATAATTCACAGGCTGTGCTTTGCCTTTGCCATCCACTTCTCCACTGCATTTCCTTGTCCTGAGGCAAAGAGCTTTAGTTCTGTGTGATATGCACTTAATAAAGAGGAGTGTGGTATCAGAGGCAAAGTATAGTGCAGTCAGCCTGCCCAGTGGTTAGGACTTAAAAAATACAAGCTCAGCAAGTCATTAAAAATAAAATAATCCAAGAATTTTATCCTCCTTGGAGCAGTTAGAACTTATATCTATAATGCATTACAGTGCTGCTGTTTACCCTGTAGTTGAGAGAGTGCATTTCTGTTAAGCATGGCAGTTTTAATTTGGACTCTTTCCTCTCTGCATTCTGAATGCAGAGAGGAGCAGCTATTCATGAATAGTTGTTTCTAAGTGAAGCAGAAGGTATTTTGTAAACTGTCCCACCACATAAAGATGGTAACTGTCAAAAATGTGTTACATCTCTCGAGATAACTCTGTTTGCAGACTCTCTGTTTCCTGTACATAATAATATAAAGTTTGTATGTATTTGTAAACACTGAAAGGTGACCAGAAATTAATTAGAATTGTCTCCTTTACAAGTATAGTAGAAAATAGAGCTGCTTTTTTTTTTTTTTTTAACTTAAATATTGATTACATTGATGTTCTGCAGAACTTATGGATAATCATTAAGTGTGACATAATTATTCTTTAGGATCCTAATTCTCCTTTACATAGAATGGAAACTTCCTGTTCTGACATACTTTCTTGAAGAAAAGGGGTCAATTGTAGAATTGTCAGGGCTGGAAATCACCTAAAGGACCATTTAGCTACAAGCCCCCTACCGTGGGCAGGGACACCTCATGCTGGATCAGGTTGTCCTGTGTTTTGCAGAGAAGATCTTATTTTTGTGTATTTACATTATGTTAAAAAAGTCTTCCACATGCACACACACACACACACACACACACACATTCATTCAGGATAACTGTGCTGAGTCAGAGTTTTCCATTGTAATCCTTATCAGATCAGTAGATGAATGTCATCTGTTGTGGAGAACTGAACTGCCCTTTTCAGGAAGGATGCTAGCAGCTCATTCTCAATAGCATGCAGTACTAACTCAGTCAGGAGCAAAGTGCTGATGCAATACATTTGTATTATGAGTTCCCCACTAGTGTTTGGAAGTGTAAGAACAGAGAGAGATCCTAACAATGCATTAAAATGTTGATAGAGAGAAAGAAATTCAAACAGCATGCCAACAGACTGATCTTGTAAGTGCTGTCCAGCAGTCAGTGCATCTAAAAGATCTGTGTGCAAAGCAGTGCAAGCTATGTTTGGGTGAGTTCTTTGGTTTTTTCCTTTTTGGTGTACTAAGAATCGGTTTTCTGCTTCTTGATGTGGTAAGCAGTAAGTATTTGTCTCAGGTGTTTAACAAGCTCAGTCTTTCTCTTGGTGCAAACTAAAAGCAAACAGCAACAAAGCCAAATTGCTCTTTCAAAGAAACTTACTGGAAGGAATTTTAGTCACTGTCTTTGAAACTTTGTTGGATGTGATGTTCTCATAAACTGAGTTGCAGTAAAGGATAGCCAGCATCTGTATAATTGCCGATTGTAAATGAAATCTGCTTGGTGCTAGTGTTTGACTTTAACCCGGTGCCATCATGCTTGTGTTCTGTCCCTTGAAGCACAAGTAATTGTTCATGCTGATCTGCAGCAGTGCCAATTTTAACTTTGGTGTGCCATAAAGAGTTTCTGCCAGCAGTGCCACTGTTTATTTAAACAACCCTCAGTGTACCTTGCTTAGCAAAATACTGAGCCAAATTAATTATGGCAGTGTCTGTAATCACGTCACTGCAGTGAGCTGATTTCCCAGCACTAGGAATAGAGTACACTAAGGTCTCTACATCACAGCTGGAATATATCTAGTGCTTTAGCCAGGCTGAGCTCTGAGATCTTGGCAGTTGCTATTGAGAGAAAGGGAAGATACCCTGGAAGTTGGATTTCTAAAAAGAGAATTCCCACAGAGCAGTGGTTTTCCTAGTAGGCTAAACTGACACAGACCCCATGTGAATGCCAGAAGGACTTAAGACATTTGTGTGATAATAAGAAGTTAAATCATAGAATTGCAGAGTGGTTTGGGTTAGCAGGGACCTTAAAGATTATGTAGTTCCAGCCACCCCTGCCCCCGCAGACAGGAGCACCTTCTACTAGACCAGGTTATTCAATGCCCCATCCAGCCTGGTCTTGAACACCTTCAGGGAGAGAGCATCCACAACCACCCTGGGCAACCTGTTCCAGTGTCTCACCATCCATACTGTAAAGAATTTTTTTCTAATACCCAGTCTAAATCTCCCCTCCTCAAGCTTCAATCCATTCCCTCTCATCCTGTCACTACAAGCCCTTGTCAAAAGTCTCTCTCCAGCTTTCCTGTAGCCCCTTTCAGGTATTGGAAGGCTACTATAAGGTCTCCCTGGAGCCGCCTTTTCTCCAGGCTGAACAGCCCCAACTCTCATAGTCTGTCTCCATAGGGTGGATGCTCCAGCCCTTTGATCATCTTTGTGTCCTCCACAGTTTGTGCTTCATGTGCTCCAACAGTTTGATGTACTTCTTCTTCTGGGGGCACCAGAACTGGATGCAGTGCTCCAGGTGGGAAATCTAGATGTCCTGGATGCTTGTCCACTGTCTCAAAAATGAAGCTGCTCTTAGTTATAGCAGCACTCAGGCAGTAGATGGCTGTGGGGATTTCTGTGTAATTTTCTATGCATCGAGTTCTCCTGCCTTTGATTAACCTGGTGTTAAAGAGATGCAGAGCAACCATAGCACCTTTAATTTCAGGTTAAACTGTAAGACTTCAGATGTTGAAAACAAAGCTACGTAAGTGTGAGGTTTCTGGGGTTTTGTGGCTTGGGTTTTTGTTCCCCCCCCCTCTTTTGTCAGCATAGTAAGTGAACAATATCACTTGAACTTGCTGATTATTTTAAAATGTTGATGCAACTTTAGATAACTTAAGTAGTTTAAAAAGTGTGAGACTGAAGGTCCTGCTAGCCTAGTTTTGTCCCAACAGTATCCATAAGCAGATACCTAGGAATGACTACAAGCAAGTCAAGCATCTAAAATACTTCTCTTGAGTATTTTCCCTGTCTCTAGCTGAAATAAATCTCACTTTAATGTACTAGTAATTATTACATTTCTTTCCAAGGAACTCCAGCCTTCTGGTGAAGCCATGTAAATGTTTTAATATCTTTAGTGTGCTCTGGCAATGTGCTTCCTGGGTCCACTGATCTCTACGTCCACTACCAACCATCTGGCCATCACAGTGAGCTTCATAGCCTTTCTCTCATTACCATCTGGGGTAACTTTGCTCCTTAAGACCTTTGCAACCACAGCCTCCCTCCCTGTCCCAACTTAGAGTCCCTCAGCAGGGCCAGGGAAAGCAAAGAAAAAGCTTTATACCATGCAAGGCCTGCAAGGTTTTGTTGATCTGTAGGTAAGCTGTTGAAACTTCTGTACAGTTGTCTTTATTTTCAACAAAGCAAGAGCTTCTTAGGTCAGCTATTCCATTCCTCACTAACTCGTAGAGCATCTTTGATGCTGTAACCATTCCAGTGGTAAAACAGAGGGGCTGTAGCTTGCTTAAACTACTTGGTGGAATATCAAGCTGCCATTGACTTTAAGATGAGGGTGAGGAGCCAGGTAAAGCAGTCAGATGACTGTTATCCTGCTGAGAAGCTTTTTTCTGATTTGCAGTAGCTTTTCACTTACCTTATTTATACTCCTGTCACTCCTCTATCCCCTCAAACCATCCTGAGAGACAGTTTTTCCTCCTAAGTGGCATCTGTTGTTCTTAGTAACCTTTAATACCCCTGTCATTGTGATTTATCACCTGTATTTTTGGCTTTTCAGCTTTTCCAGAGGGATTGAGCATCCCTGTGTCACTGATGATTCATGTTCACTGTGTCTATGTCCCCTTAGTTTCAGTAGCCTCAATCAGCTACCGATGCAGCCAGAATTTTTTACATTAATAATGTGCAATTAGCAGCTGTGGAAAGCACCAAAGATCAGAGTCAAAATTATATTTGTGCACAGAGTTGTCTTTTGAAGTGGGGCAGTGGGTGGCAGTTTGCCCTGCTGGTGTATTTTTGGGGTAACAGTGGGAACCACTTCCTTGCAGAGGGTCAGGACAGCACTACTCAGCTGATCCCAGCAAAGCCGCAGCACTCCCTGGCTTGGTAGAACTGCTTGGAACAATAACTTGCTAGTGGTGGAAAGCCTGATGCAGAAGCAGGGAACTACTTGTGTGCCAAAACCAGTGTGTGATAAGTGTCCTTCCTCTGTCCAAGGCAGTGTCCCGTGGAGTTTTTCCAAGTGTATCCTGTTGTCTTGCAAGCAAGCTGGCCTCTTGCCTGTGTGTGAAGCTGATCGTGGCACTGTTTTCCTCCTTCATCCTCTGCATCTACTACTGGTAGCAGTGGGATATTTTTTCCAAGACAAGAATTTTCATGTCCTCACCCATGGATTTAGTGTGGCCCACATCTTCACAGACTTTCCTCATGAAGGTCAGGTCAAAGGCAGGATCTTTTTTGGAACACCTGTTATCTTGCCTGTATTTCAGGGAAAGCCAAGGATGCCCACTTTGAACTCCTCCTACATGCCAAAGCACAACTGATGAGTCCTTGAGATCCCCAAGATCATACTTCTCAAAAAACTTTCAAGAATCTATTATACTGAAGTGCTTTCTTTCAACATTTATAGGACAGTTATGAATTTTCAGAACATTTTATCTTTTTTTTTTTTTTTCACATTTGAACATTTTGGGGTGATGAGTTTGCATTGCAGACATTAGTAGGAACATTCTCCTATTTATAATTTTACTGCCACTTTACCTAGAAGTGTGATGCTCCTTCCCCCCATTCCCCATGAAAGTAGGAAAGTCTCAGTAGCATTTTAATATGTTTTGCCATGCAGATATTTCAAAACACCAGGGAGATTGCTGCTGGTGGGTAATCTCTTGTGGTTATTAAATTGTCTGCTCCTTTTAAAATGAATCAGTCTACTGGGGTTTGTGCTCTTTTGAATAGACACTGAGTTTAGCTCATTGTTTTAACCTTCATGATTTTTTCAGTAAGTGAATCCATGTTTCATAATCTGTGAAAAAGGGGAAGTGAAAATTGGTAACTAGCACTAGCAGAAAGCTTTTTATAATTAGGTCTTAAATTTCTTAACAGAGGTTAAGGTAAACAGATGTAAGGTCCTGCACCTGGGTCAGTGCAATCCCAAGCACAACTGCAGGCTGGGTGGCAAATGCTTGAGAGCAGCCCTAAGGAAAAGGACCTGAGGGTCTTGGCTGATGAAAAAGCTCAACATGAGCTGGCACTGAGTGCAGCCCAGACAGCAACTGTGTGCTGGGCTGCAGCAAGAGCAGTGTGGCCAGCAGGGCAAGGGAGGGGATTCTCCTCCTTTACTCTGTTCTTGTCAGACCCTACCTGGAGTCCTGTGTGCAGTTCTGGAGCACCCAACACAAGAAGGACATGGAACTGTTGGAGTGAGTCCAGAGGAGGGCCACAAATATGCTTAGAGGGCTGCAGCAGCTCTGCTATGAGGACAGGCTGAGAGTTGGGGCTCTACAGCCTGGAGAAGAGAAGGCTTTGAGGAGACCTTAGAGTAGCATTCCAATATCTGAAGGGGGCCTACAGGAAAGCTGAGGTGGGACTATTGACAAGGTCTTGTAATGACAGGATGAGGAGTAGTGAGTTTAAACTGTAAGAGGGGAGATTTAGACTAGATGTTAGGAAGAACTTTCCAGTGAGGGTGATGAGACACTGACAGGTTGCCCAGGGAGGTTGTGGCTGCTCCCTTCCTGGAGGTGTTCAAGGCCAGGTTGGATGAGGACTGAGAATGCAGCCTTATTCCTTATGGCATCATTTTCAGGCTGTGAATCCTTCCCTGCCCTGTTTTGCACAGAATGACAGAATGTCATGAGTTGGAAGTATGCTCCAGAGATCATTGAGCCCAAAGCCCCTGCCAGAGCAGGATCACCTAGGGCAGGCTGCACAGGAACACATCCAGGTGAGTTTTGAAAGTCTTCAGAGAAGGAGACTCCACAACCTCTCTGGGCAGCCTGTTCCAATTCTCCATCAACCTCACTGCTAAGAAGTGTCTCCTCGTGCTGAAGTGGAACCTCCTTTATTCCAGCTTGTACCCGTTATTCCTTGTCCTGTCACTGGGCACCACTGAACAGAGACCATCACCTTCATCTTGACACCCACCCCTCAGGTATTTATAGACATTGATCAGATCCCCTCTCAGCCTTCTCTTCTCCAGACTAAACAGCTGCGGGTGTCTCAGTCTTTCTTCACAGCAGAGATATTCCAGTCCCTCAGTCATCCCCATAGCTCTCCATTGAACTCTCTCCAGTAGATCCCTGTCTCCCATGACCTGAGGGGCCCAAAACTTTACAGGGTATTCCAGGTGTGGTCTCACTAGAGCGGGGCAGAGGGTGAGAAGAACCTCCCTACACCTGCTGGGCACACTTTTCATGATGCACCCCAGGATGTTTCTTTCCAATGACAAGTCCACAAGTAGCAATCTTAGAGTAGCAGTGGCATTGCCAAGGTTGCTTTCAGTCCTGTGTTTCAATATATCTTATGCTATGGCCAAGTTGTGAGAGCTGTGTAGTTTATTTGGATTTACCTTCTGGCTCAAATTGTAAATTTATGTTAATTCAGAAATTAGAATCAGTTAATCACCTGTGTTTATTTAAAATTAGTGTAAAAGTGTCTGTTCTCTCTGTTTAATTGTAAATTTAATTTCAAACTTAGGCAGAACAGACCACACCTAAAATTAACAGTGAGAGAACCTCAAACTCTGTCTAATACATGAATATGTTAGCATTTTCAACAATGATGGAAATAGTTCTGTGCTCATAATGATAAGCAACATGTGTCTGGAAAGTCTGTTTTCCAGTCTGTGATGCAGATCATTGCAGGAGATTCTCCCTCCCTTTACCCCAGAAATCCTTTATTGTTGTGCCCTTGTGGCCAGTAAGACCAATGGTAGCCTGGGGTGTGTGTCCAGCAAGTCAAGGGAAGTTCTCCTCCCCCTCTACTTTGCCCTGGTGAGACCACACCTGGAGTATTGTGTCCAGTTCTGGGCTCCCCAGTTGAGGATGGACAGGGAAATACTGAAGAGTGGCCAACAGAGGGCTGTGAGGATGATAAAGGGACCGTAACATCTGTCTTACGAGGAAAGGCTGAGAGCCCTGGGGTTGTTTAGGCTGGAGAGGAGAAGACTGAGAGGGGATCTTACTAATGTTTACAAATATCTGAAGGGTGAGTGTCAAGAAGAAGGGGATAGTTTCTTTTCAGTGGTGCCCTGTAATAGGGCAAAAGTCAGCAGACACAGACTGGAACACAGGAAGTTCCTCCTCAACATGAGGAAAAACCTTTTGCTGTGGAGGTGCCAGAACACTGGAACAGGCTGCCCAGAGAGGTTGTGGAGTCTCCTTCTCTGAAGTTTTTCAAAATCTGCTTGGATGTGCTCCTGTGTGACCTGCCCTAGGTTATGCTGTTTGAACAGGGGACTTGGACTAGATGATCTTCAGAGGTTGCCTCCAGCCACTACCATTCTATGATGCTATGATCCCTCTGGCAGCTAAAGCAAATAAATTTGACTCATCCCATAGAGTGAATTGAATAGGTGGTGTTCACTGGAATTTATGTATCACACATAGAGAAACCAGGTAGAAAAAATGTGTGGGCCATCTCTCTGGACATGCATAGAGATAGACATGTGTCTCTGAAAGCCAAAAGGATCAGCAGACAGAAAGCTTAGTCATAGAATTATGGAACCATAGAATAGTCTGGGTTGGAAGGGACCTCCAAAGGTCACCTAGCCCAACACCCTCTGCAGTCAGCAGGGACATCCTCAACTAGATCAGGTTGCCCAGAGCCCTGTCAACCCTTACCTTGAATGTCTCCAGGAATGGGACTCCAACCACTTCCATGGGCAGCCTGTTCCAGTGTTCCACCACCTCTGTAGTAAAGAACTTGTTCCTAGCATCCAATTTAAATCTGCTCTTCTGTAGTTTGAAGCCATTGCCCCTCATCCTGTCACTGCAGGCCTTTGTAAACAGTCTCTCTCCACCCTTCCTGTCTGCCTCCTTCAGGTACTGGAAGGCTGCTATTAGGTCTCCCCAGAGTCGTCTTTTCTCCAGGCTGAACAACCCCAGCTCCCTCAGTATGTCCTCATAGCAGAGGTGCTCCAAACTCCTGATTATTTTCATAGCCCTCTATCAGGTCCATTTCCTTCCTATATTGAGGCCTCCAGACTTGGATACAGCACTCCAGGTGAAGTCTCACCAGGAACAGACTGATTGTCCTGGTCTGTAGCACAGCAATATGCCATGTTTAAGAAGACAATGACGAAAAGCTATCTTTAGGAGGTTTACTCTTTTTACTTACATCATCTACTATGTCTGAGGTCTGATGACCTTCACACACTCCTGCTGGCCTCTCTGTGTCTTGCATGGCTGATGCTTTTAGTGTAGAAGATTAGGCTGGAAAACTGCCTGTGTGCAGCTTGGTTTTTTTTTTTTTAGCTAGGATGAGAATATTCGAATGATTATTCAAGTGCATAATGTCCCTGTGCTAGGACAGTTGTGTTCACATCAGTACAGCAGGGTATCATTATGGAAAGGCTAGGAAAGCAGCCTTGTCTAGTGCACCATAAAGCTTTTAAGAGAAATTCTACACATCTGCAGGATGATTATGGATCTTGTGGGAGCTATATTATCCTCACTATGGTGACTATGTCTTTTCTGTCCAAGCAATCTCTTCTTTTACGTGGGTGGAGAGTCAAAAAAAAAGAGGACAAAGAGAAGTAGAAGTCTTCATTTTCAAGCACACCCTTTCCTTACCACTTTTATTTTGCTAAAATACCAACCACCTTTCTGCAAGGATGTGATTTGGTACACCTTATAATTGGGTCTGGCAGGTGGGATGAGAGGCTGTTCAGGGGTTCACTCTGTATTGCAAAGATTCAGAGAAATACTGGGAAGCAGAATGCTTGCCCAAACATTTTTTTCTTCCTGCTTTGGATCGGGAGAAGACAAAAATGTAAGCACGAGTAGATATTGGCTAGGCATGAGTAAATGCTGGTTGGAAGATAAAAGAAGGTTCCTAATCTTTGTATATTCTGTGACAGCCTTCCAAGAGCAGACAGGGCAGAGGAAGATTTCTGCTTTTCAATTACAGCTGCTTCTGTTTATCTTACATGCTCCTCCATGAGTATAGGGTGGTTTGCAAGGTTCCATGTTCAAGAGAAGGCAGGAGTGGGCAAAGCAGCTGGTGCTGGGGAAAAGTTCATAGGATCACAGGATGTTTGGGATTGGACCTCTGGAGATATTTGAGTCCAAACCCCCTGCCAGAGCAGGGCCATATAACCAGTGCTGGTAACAAAGGAATGCATCCAGACAGGTCTTGAAATTCTCCACAGAAGGAGACTCAACAATGTCTCTGGGGGGACTGTTCCAGTGCTCTGTGATTCTTAGAGTACAGAAGTTCTTCCTCATGTTGAGGTGGAACTTCCTGTGCTGTAGTTTACTTTCATTACCCCTTGTCCTATCACAGGGCACAAGCGAGAAGAGGCTGTCCCCTCCTTGATACCAGGCCTCACGTATTAATAAACACTTACTAGATCCCCTCTCAGTCTTCTCCAGGCTAAACAGCCCCAGATCTCTCAGCCTCTCCTCATAAGGTAGTGCTTCAGCTGCTTAATCATGCTTGTAGCCCTCTGTTGGACTCTCTCAAGTACATCCCTGTCCCTCTTGAACTGAGGAGCCCAGCACTGAGTGCAATATTCTAGGTGAAACCTCACTAGGGCAGAGGGGCAGGAGAACCTCCCTCAATCTGCTGGACACATTCTTCTTAAGTAGAGGTTGAAGTAGCAGTGAGAGATAAGCTGTCAAACTGCAGTGAAATTAGAGTCAAGGAGAGCTAACGGGGGCCAGGTGCATCAGGAATGTCTGTTACACAGATGGGAAGCATTTGGAGGCAAGGAGACTGCCTGTTACTATTGTGTGTTGAAAGCATGTATGTGCAGAGTCAATATTTAAAGGGGTTTCTCATAATCCCTAGCATAACTCCTAATTTTAGATATTTAGAGATAATTGCTATGTAGAGATAAGCCCATACCTGAAATTTCCTGACATTTATGGAGTATTTTATGTATCAGAAATGGTTAAATAAGAATTAATACTTCCATTTTGCAGTCGTGTGGTGGAGGAAGAGTCTGAACTGGATGCTTTTATTGCTTCCTAGTGGTCATACAGGAAATCTTTGCCAAACCAGAAAGAGAACCTGAAACTTCCTGGCTTCTTGCCATATGCCAGATCCATTCACTCAGCTGCTCTCTGTTTGTTCCTTTATTTTCCTTGAAAACAGTATTGTCAGCTCATCTGGCAATAGAAGAGGAGCAGGTGTCTAATGCAAGAAACAATTCAGTGAAAGTAGCAACATCAGGATCAGAACTTGATCTTAAGCAGCTGAAACATAAAAGGATCTTAATCATGATAATAAAGCCTGGGTTTTTTTTCTTTCTATACAATAAGTCTCTTTATAGTAACATACTTAACCATATGGTTGTCCAAGGCTGAGTTCAGCAAGGATAATTGCAGAGTCCTGCACCTGGGAAGAAATGACACCATGCACCAGTACAGGTTAGGGGTTGACCTGCTAGAGAATAGTTCCATAGGGAAAGACCTTGAAGACCTGTTGAGGATAAGTTATCCATGTGCTATGGTGGCCAAAAAGCAGGTGCATTAAGAAGACTGTCCAGCAGGTTTAGTGAGGTTCTCATCCCCATCTTCTCAGCCCTAGTTAGACCACATCTGGAATTCTGTGGCTAGTTGTAGGCTCCCAGCTGTAGAGGGACAGGCAGTTATTGGAGAGAGTTCAGTGGAGAGCTATGAAGATGATTAAGGAACTGGAGCATCTCTCTTACAAGGAATGACTGAGAGACTTGGAGTTATTTAGTCTTGAGAAGGCTGAAGGGGGGATCTTGTGAGTGTCTGCAAATACCTGAAGTGTGGCTGTCAGGAGGATGAACTCAGTCTCTTTTCAGGGACACTCCAGTGATAGGAGTGGGGCAATGGATGTAAACTCAGTCAGAGGAAATTCTACCTCAACATGAGAAAAAAGTGTTTTCACTGAGAGGGTGCTGGAGCAGGCTGCCCAGAGAGGTTGTGGAGTCTCTGCAGACTTTCAAAACCCATCTGGACAGGCTCCTCCATGTTCTGCCCTAGGTGAAACTGCTTTACAGGGAGGTGGACTTGATGATCTCTGGGGATCCCTTCCAAACCCTACCATTCTGTGATTCTATGATTCTATATGATTGCTGATTTCAAATGATACAATGATAATGAGGTTTTGTCACACCACAGAAGGAATAAGGAGTTAACTGCCTTAGGACTTCTTCTTAGAGATTTCTATATTAGGAAGTATTTTGTTTGCTAAAAGGCAAACTGGAAACCCAGTCAGAAACCCACTTGCATTGTTAGGTGCTTAAATACCTTTAAAATAGACCCACAATAGATTTTATGCAAGTTCCTGTTTGTATTTTCCTGTCAGATAAAGCAGTGAAAGGTGTTGCAGTTAGAGGACTGATGTGGTTTTTCTTTGCCATTGTATTTAGTGCTAGCTTTCTGGTTTGCAGAGGAGAATATGGGTAAGTATCATTATTTTTCTGGCCATTATTATATGTCACCCTTTAGTCTAACATGTGGCTCCACAGGAATATGGAGACAGTCTGAGAGAATTGAGGCTATTTAGTCTAGAGAAGAGAAGGCTCCAAGGTGACCTTGTTGTGGCCTTCCGGTATCTGAAGGGTACCTACAATAAAGGCTAGTGAGGGGTCTTTTAGGATGACAGATATTGATAGGGCTAGGGGGAATGGAGCAAAACTAGAAGTGGATAGATTCAGACTGAATGTTAGGAAGAAGTTCTTCACCATGAGGGTGGTGAGACAGTGGAACGGGTTGCCCAGGGAGGTGGTGGAGGTCCAACCCCTGGAGGTCTTTAAGACCAGGCTGGATGTGGCTATGAGCAACCTCATCTAGTGTATGGTGTCCTTACCCATGACAGGGGAATTGGAACTGGATGATCTTTGAGGTCCCTTCCAGCCCTGACAATTCTCTGATTCTGTGATATAAATGCTGACTCATCATTTTGTTTCCTCTCTCTAGGATTATGACAGCTTTTTCGAATCAAAGGAGAGCAACACTGTCTTCTCCTTTCTCGGACTGAAGCCTACTTTGTCATCAAAGGTCAGTGTAGTATTGCAGACTTTTCATGGCATTCTTGGAGAACTGAGATTGAATTTTCTTTGAACTGAAGAACTCAGTGTATTTGGATGCACCACAGCCCTCAACCATACCAGAACCTCTTGTGTGGTCAAGGGGTTATGATCGTGTGACAGTTACAGAGATGTTGTGGGACAGCTCACATGACTGGAATATGGTCATGGATGACTATGTACTTTCTAGGAGAGACAGGTTAGCAAGGAGAGATGGTGGAGTTGCTCTTTACATGAGAGATCACCTAGTATGTGTTGAGTTCTGTCCAGGGGCAGATGAAGAGTGGGTTGAGAGTTTGTGGATGTGAATTAAGGGGCAGGCCAGCATGGATGATACTGTTGTGGGTGTCTATTACAGGACACCTGATCAGGATGATGAAGCTGTTGAGGCCTTCTACAGGCAGCTAATGGCTCTAATTACAAGCTCTGGCTCTCTTCTCCTGGGGGATTTTGACTACCTAGATATTTTCCAGAAGGCCACCTCAGGCAGCCATCCACAGTCCAGGAGATTCCTCCAGTGCACTGATGATAAATTCTTGATGCAAATGGTGGTCGAGCCAACTAGGAGAGAAGCACTGCTGGATCTTACACTCACTAACAAGGAGGGTCTGGTTGAAGTGGTGAAGGTTGAGGGCAGCCTTGGCTGCAGTGACGATGAGATGGTGGAGTTCAGCATCTTGTATGATAGGAACAGAATGCCAGTCAGCATCACAACCCTTGAGCTTCATCAGGGCCAACTTTGGCCTCTTCGAGCAATTGCTAGGGGAAATGCCATGGGACAAGGAACCAGAAGGTAAAGGGGCCCAAGAGAGTTGGTTAACATTCAAGGATCATTTCTTCCAAACTCAGGATCAGAGCATTTTACATGAAATCAAGCATATACATGGGACCACCATATGACTCTGTAGTTGAGACAGCAGATAAATGAAGTTTAAAGCATAAATTCTCCTTCATGTTATCAGTCTACGTTGAAAGTAACTGACTTAATTATAGTAGGAGACAGAACTAGGATCTTAATGACTGGAGTATCTGCAACTTATCTCAGCAAAGCATCATCTTACTGGGTCAGCCTGGCATAGTGGCTCAAACAGGACAACATTTATTCATTAGGCATTAATTTATTTTGATTAAATGCTGAAGTGCTGGAGCAGTCAGGAGTTAGATGAACTTTTTGAGCAAGAATTCAGCTCTAACAGTTGCTTGTATACAGGTCAGAACACAAAGCCAGATAACATCCTTCTGCTGAGGGCAGTATAACAGAGGAGATTTTATTGCCATATGGAGTTTGTTCAGAGAGGTTGCCATGCACCTTTTGGCAGGAGATCAGACACAGCAGAGGATTTTTCTTCCCTTGACTACGATGGATAGCTGTGTTTGGTAGTAGTACTGTTTCAGGCCTGAACATTAGGTCTTGGTTATCTGTAGAGTTCCTTTTCTGCCAGGAATTCATTTATTTCTGGACTCCACGAGGGACAGGAGTGGGAGGGAACCTCAGCAGGGATCTGCAAAAGCTGGTTATTTTGGCAGCCTGTCTTGCTTCATAACTGGAAGAGCTGGTCTTAGGAAAAAGAGGATGTCCTATTGCACTCAAAAATAGCAACTTCTACACAGCTCTGTTCCTGGGAAATAAACTGTTGTAGAGCTGGAGGAGTGTCTCTGTAAACTTGGCCAGGTCACTGCTTCAGTTTGGTAGGATATCAAGAGTGAAGCATCCTACCTGCTGTGTGGATCAGGGTCAGGGCCACCTTATATGTGAAAGTTGCAGACGCAGGATATGAGAAGGTATCCATAGCATTAATAATCTTTTCTTTTTTCTCTCTTTTCTTCTGAATAGGAGTCAGAACCCTAGAAAGCCTACCTGAAGTGTTGGCAAGCACATCTCCCGGATGAATAACTGTTCCTCAGCACACAACAGCTTCCCTAAAGGATCACTGTGATAGAGCAAACATGCATCATTAGTAGTAGTCTGCTTGGTGCTCTCCCATAATGTGGAGTTAATAACACACATAAAATAGGGTTAAAGCTGGGCTACTCATCTTCCTTTTTAAAAACACTCACTGTTGATGTTTCACTTTTGTCTTTGGGTTGATTTGGCAGCTGGCAGTCACATTCTAACAGACATGTAGGTTTGAGAATAAGGAGTGGAAGTACTGGGCTTCTGTCCTTCACAGATGTACTTACGCACTCAGATTCCTTACTTTTTAAAATTCTCCTAGCCACTGTAGTTGAAATTAGCTCCTTGTGATCGTTAAAGGGCTGATGGTTATTAGAATGTTTGTGCTGGCTATGGGAAAACTCATCAGTCTTTAGCTCTCAGTCTAAACCAATAGCTGCCATGTTTTTGCTCTACCTTTATTGCCATCTTTGTACTAGATTATATTCCTTGCAAGAGACACAGGCTGCTAAAGTTGATGAGAATTTGACTTGTCTAGTGATGCACATTGCAACTCGCTGTTTAAAAACAGTTATTATGGAGGAGGTGCCAAAGTGAACTACTTTAATATGGTTCCTGCTCCAAATGCTGGTGAAATGTGCAGGAAAACTCTTGGTGGAAAATACTGGGTAGTTCAGAAGCAGAGATCTTGTAGCTGATGATAGTATTATCTCTTAACTGAGAAAGACCCAACACCCAAAGTTGGAGCTCCGTAGTTGGACTGTCTTAAAGTGAAATTTTGCCAAAACCTTGAGTTTACCTTCAGTAACACACAGCTCCACCATTAGCCACATGAGAGTCAGGGGGATACTTGGAGAGCCAGGGCTCAGTCCCACAGATGGTTAAATACTCTACCATGGTCCACGAGCACACCTAACTCACCAGCTGTTGTTTTGGTTATATCCCCAGGTGTGGAATGTGGAGGTGCCTCAAAGACGGTGAGCAAACTGAGTGTGTGCTCTGCTGGATGAGGCCACAATGGCCAGCTAAGCAGAGGGACAAGAGCCAAGTAAAGGAAGCGGAGATTGTTTCAGGGGGAGTGCACTGATGCACATGGCAGAGCTTGCCAATAACCATTACAAAATGCATTCTAGACAGAAGTGAAATTGTGTTATGCGTTTTGAATCAAGTCTGGCTATGAGAATAACAACCATGCCGTAATGCAGCTTTTACTCTAGTGATTTCGTAATGACAGGGTAGTGCTGTTCCCATAAATGTCTTTATGTCTTTGGGTGAGTGAAAGACAGCTATTATGTGAGAAAGCTGCTTTGCAATCATACCATCACCCAGACTGTGTGGCTCAAAAGAAGCCAAACCTGTAGAAAGTGTCAGAAAGCAGCATCGTCTGTGCTACAAATGGCATGTTCTGCTAAATTCAGTAACCATGGTATCTGAGACAAGCTAGTTGGAAAGGATGGCAGAAGGTCATCTGGTCCAGCACAGTCAAAATGAGGCTGGCTAGCTCAGATCAGCTATGGGTTTCCCTACCAGAGTGTTAAAAATATCCAAAAATGAAGATGTCATAATCCTGTAGGTAACCTGTGCCCCTGCTGCAGTGCTCTCCTAGAGAAAACTTTCTTTTAATGTCCAGCCTCTGCTCCTGGGCTGTAATTCATGGCTATTGCCTTTGCATTTGTGGCATTTTGTGGCACTAACAGGAGAGATTGGCACCATCCTTTACTTAACTACCATCAAGATAGTTGTAGACTACCATTAGATCACCTCTTAGTCACCTTCTCACCAAACTAAACAAACCTGGCTTCTTCAGCCTTTCTTCACAGCTATGTGCTTTAAGCGTCTGGTTGCTTGGCTTTGGTGGAGGGCTACTCTTCCCAGTTTGTGCAAATCCCTCTGGAACTAGGAGAAGATCCTAAATACTTTGGGTGTGGCCTCACCATGGCTGAATAAAGTGGGATAATAATTTTCCTCAGGCCACTCTTCTCCTGAAGCAGCACACTGGATGCTTTCCCTTGTTTGTAGCAAGTATGTTGCTGGCTTGCCATCAGTCTGCCTTCAGCAGGGCTGTTACTCTGTCAGTCACTTCCTAGCCCATCCTGATGTTTTGCTACTCCCAAGGGCAGAACTTTCTGCTTGTCCTTATTATACTTGTAAGGCTCCTGTGAGCCCAGTCTACAAGTGATGCCACTGGACTGAGGCTCTGCCAGCTATTCCCAACCACTGAACCAGATTCAGGTGTTGTTCACAGATTTGCTGAGGGTGCATGGCAGGTCATCATCCGAGTCCCTGCTAAAGATGCTGAACAATGGAAGAGCTGTAGCCTTTCAGATTCTGAACAGTGGCTTACTACCAACTACAGAGGTAAAACATGAACAGTGCTGATGACTACAAGTTACTGGAGTGAAAGACAGGTTAGCTTTCTATTTATGCTGTCACAGCTACAAACTTCTTACAGCTGCATGGCTTTTCTCTCTAGTACAAATGCAAAAAAGCTTTAAAATTTGGGTTGTTGAAGGAGTCCTTCTATAAATCAGTTTCTCTTTGGGTCTTCTGGTGCCTCCTCAGCTCAGTTAAAGGACTAGATGGAGCAAGAGCACACACAGATTTTAAGCCCTTGGTTGTAGTTACTGTAGTTACTGACAGTGGTGAAATACTGGAACAGGTTACCCAGGGATGTGGTTGAGGCCTCATCCCTGAAGACATTTGAGATCAGACTGGATGTGGCCCTGGCCAGCCTCATCTAGTTGGAGGTGTCTCTGTTGAGTGCAGGGGGTGGTTGGACAAGATGACCTTTGAGGGTCCCTTCCAGCCCAATGCAATCTGTGAATCTGTACTTACTGTACCTTCTCTACAGGGATTCCAAATGGGAGTAGATAACATACATGTATATCTGTAAGAAATTCTGTTGCCTGTGATAAGTTGTGGTCACATTTTGTCACCAATCCCATATTTTTATGAGACATGAACCTCACTATAGGAAGGGAATGTGACATGAGGTGGAGCCATACATTGTTGACTTCAAGTTCAGTATAACTACTCCTGAAAAAAAAGAAAAAAAGAAAGAAAAAAAGAGTTAAATAGAAGTACTTAACTTTACAAACAAATAGATACGAATTTGCACCGTTACTCACTTGCTTACAGAGAAGCCATCCTGGATTTATCACGTACTTGAGATGTTGTAAACTTTGAGAACTGCCTGAAGTCCCACTTCCTAAAAACTTCCCTCAATGTCTATGTGTATCCACAGGAGTAATCCTGGGTGAAATCCCAGGCTTACTGCTGTGAAAGGCAAAACCCCACTGATTTCTCCAGCGATGAAATTAGTTTTCACAGGACTCCTCTTGACTTTTGATAACTGTAGAATAGAAGCCTCCTGGCTGAGTGGAGAGCTGGTCCTGTTAAAGCTGTTAGGTAAACCTAGCTTACTGCAGAGCACGCATGTGGGCATAATCAGTTGTCTGGAGGACAACACTAGCTCCAAAGATAACCCTGCTTTGCCTGCGTGGATTGGCAGTGTAAGTCCCTTAGAAAATGAACTTTTGATTTATAAATGGATAGGATTAAAAAAAAAAAAAAAAGAGGGAAAAAGAAAAAAAAGAGAAGTATCTATGTTGCTTGAATGTGAATCTGGTCTGTTGTGTGACAGCCTTATTTTTGTAATCAAAGCCAGCAAAGTTCTAGTTTGTTACACTTGATGATCTGGAGTTTTTTTAAGCAGTTTTGTAATAATGAAATCTAGCTGCCAGGTTACTGAAAAAGGTTGGTGGAAACTAGAGCCATTGACTGAAAGAAATAGAAAATGCATAGCTCTGTTTAAAAAAAAAAAAAAAAAAAGGATGTACAAAGGTGTGCTTGAGAACCAAATGATCCTGATTTGTAGCTGACACTTGTGGCTAGCCCACGTTTTAAAAGGCAGAGCAGTGTGGATTTAACTGTACCTCTTTGTTCCTAGCTGAAGTTGCTGCGTGGGCTGAGGTGCACACACACGTTCACTGTATCAGTGGCTTTGATAGAGGTGGTTTTGTCTGTGCCACACACCACTGGATAGTGCCTTGCCAGAAAGAGGACTGTTTCTGTAGGGTCTTCTTAGATGTGCTGAAACTTTGAACTGAGAAATGGGTCCTTTCTTTATAGCTATTTTTTTAATCATGCAGGAAATGGATCTCGAGGCCTGATTGAGGAGATGCATGCTTTGTAAAGTCAAAACAGTTTCTGATGAGTCTTCTGAATTCTTGAGTTGTCTCAGTGTAGCTTTCTCTTCCTTTTTCTTTTCCTTTATGTTGACTGTTTAGAACCAAATCTTGCAAGGGGAGTGCACCTGGAGTAAAGCCCCTAAATGCATGTTTACACTTGAAAATAATAGTCTGATTTAAGTGTTAACAGTCCAAGTGCTGTCACTGAAATGAAGAGGAGTTACCAGGCTCCTAGTGGATTTCTTGGTAGTGCCTCCCTGCCCTGTCCCTCCACTTACTTAACTAGTCCAATTCTGGGAATACCATGATTCAGAAGCAGACCACTGAGATTTTAGGCAGTGCCTTCTGGCACTTCAGAGGACTGCAAGAGTGGGGTCATCACCTGGAAAGTGCCAAATATCATGGGTCATCAGTGGCTTGTCTACTGATTTCACTAGACCTTGGTGTGAGCAGTGGGAGGAAGAGGGAGCAGTTTCACTCTGCGCTGGAAGCAGGAATGGAAGACACAGTACAGAACCACCCATAGCTTGTTGATGGCATGCTGAGCAGTGGTTCTCAGAGAGGCCCTTGGCTGGCAGTGCTGTGTGTGAAACCACACTGTGCTGCTCTCCACTCTCTCTCTCATCTGTGTCATGGCCTGTCCTTCGCCTTTTTGCTTCCTAAGGAATTTGGGAGGGGAAATGGAGAACAGCTTCTTGAGGGGAAATGGAGAACAACTGTAAGGTCCCTGTGAGATCTCAGATGCAGAGCTGGTGTTCATCTTCATGGTGTCTATGTTTTCTAACTCGGGGGATGGGGGGGAGGGAGCACGTTGCATCCTAGGCTGTGTACATGTGGAATTGTAAATGATATGTTCAAACCATGTTCATCTAATAAAAAATGCAATTAAAGAAGAACAAAAAAGACATTTGGACTGCTTTGTGTGGGCCAGAGGAAATTATGGAAAGTCTTTATTCTTGCTGCAGCTCCCTCTGGTGACAACCTGGGGCTTTGGTTGGGGCAGCCCCTGCTGACAAAAGCACTGAAGAGTTCTTCTGGGATGGGTGAATCCAGTTGTCTAAGATGCTAAGTGTCTCTGATGCCTGCTGGCTCAGTGGGAACTGCAGTGTGCAGATCACCTGCTGGGTCAGGGTCTAGGCCCTTTCCAGGTCATAAAATAAAAGCCAAAAGGATGTGCAATGTGTGCTTGCAGCCCAGAGGGCCAACCATATCCTGGGAAGTGTGCCCAGCAGGACAAGGGAGGTGATTCTGCCCCTCTATTCTGCTCTTGTGACACCCCACCTGAAGTTCTTAATCCAGTTCTGGTGTGCCCAGTGTAAGAGGGACACTGAATTGCTGGAGTGGGTCCAGAGGAGGACCACAAAGATAAAGGGATAGAGAACTTCCTCTGTGGGGACAGGCACATCTTGATCTTCATCCATTTCAGTGGAATTGCTCTTGATATCCAAAGAAATGCACAGAAATGGTGCAGTTTACTGTGCAGCAGAGCTAGGGGAGATAGTACCTGGACCTGGAAGAGGTGTATGACCTTTAGGACTTTAGAGGCACCTTCTCTTTCAAGAAGCAGGGAGCTGGGCTGCTCCGTGATGTGAGCTGTTCTCTGATGGTGGCAGTAACACCACATAAACATAAGAGCAACATACTAATGTATGTATGCATCTGGAGAGGAGTCAAGCATTGAAACAGACTGTCCAGGTAGTGGTGTCACCATCCTTGGAGGAGTTAAAAAACATGTAGACATGGCACTTTGGGATGTGGTTCAGTGGGCATGGAGGTGTTGGGCTGATGTTTGGACTTGATTTTAGTGTTCTTTTCCACCTTTATCTATTCTATGAGTTCAGTTCTTTCTGCCTTTTTGCTATTGCCTAACAACTGTCTCTACTAAGAATGCCCTTGCAGAGCCCTTTGGTGGCATCACATCTGCATCAGTGCAATGTCATCTCCAGAAGATGGGAAAGCTGCTTGCAGAGCTGGCTGGAGTCCCTGGAGCACCACCACTGGCTGGCACTGTGATCCGTGAAGGCCAAGTGTCCAGCTGCCATCCCACCATGCTGCACCCCATCGTGACTGATAATGGCTTTCACTGCTGACCCCTGCACTGAAGGTCTTCCTGCCATGAGACTTTTGGCATCATTGGCACCACTGGGATAATTTTCCTTCAACGTGTTTTCTTCTCTGGGTTTTCACAGCTTTAAACTCTTCCATTTTTCTTGCTGGCTTCATTGGATGTGCTTTTTCTTTTAGATGCCTTCCACGAGTGGCATAAATTTCAGTTTCAGCCATGAGAGGGCTCTTAGGTCGGGAGAGCTGTAAAGCATTGCTGTGAAGCAGGCTCTTGAGTCATTAAGGTAAATTGCTGTAGCATCACTACTGCTCCAGCTGGGCTGTAATCCTTAAACCCTAAGTGGTCATTTTGTGTCCTTTGAAGCATTCTGACTGTCAGCAAAGTATGGATTTCCATCAAACCCACTTACACCTACAGAAACCTACAGAGATGGTGGCATTTCAGTGCAACAAAATTTCATGTTCTCTATTAACTAGTCAACCTGAAGAAGATCTCTTGGCCTACAGAGCCAATTCCTCTGCTATTTCTGTTGCCACAGAGTCTATTTCATAAAACAACCAAACTGCAGTTAAGAGCAACAGTCTGGGTTTGGGTCAGTATGCTTTTGTCTCATTTTTTGCTTTGTTTTTCAATTGGTTCCACTATACCAGCTGAATAGTTGTTTCAAAATCACATCTGTCTTGCACCAAAAATACCAAACCTTCCAAATTCCAGCTGAAGTTTAATAAAAAGATTTATTTCAGTTTAATGACAGAATCATAGAATTGTTTCAGTTGAAAAAGACCTTTGCGATCATGTAGTCCAACCATGATCTAGCTACCAAGTGTGGTGCTAAACCATGTCTCTCAGCATCACATCTCTGCCTCTTTTACATGTTTCCAGGGGTGGGGATTCAACCAATTCCCTGAGGAGCCTGTTCCAGTGCTTGAGAACACTTTCAGTGAAGAAGTTTATTCTCTGTAGAGAGAGGTCCTCTCCCCCTCTGCTCTGCCCTGGTGAGGCTATATCTGGAATACTGTGTCTAGGTCTGGGCCCTTTAGTTCAAGAAAGACCTTAGAGAATTGCTTGATAGTCCAGAGCAGAGACACAGAGACACTGAATACAGTGGAACATCTCCCTGCTGAGGACAAGCTGAGGGAGCTGGAGTTCTTTACCTTGGAACAGAGGAGCCTGAGGGCTGTCCTCATTCATGTTGGTGAAGATGTGCAGGGCAGTGTCAGGAGGACAGAGTCAGGCTCTGCTCAGGGATGTCCAGTGACAGGACAAGGGGCAATGGGTGCAAGCTGAAGCAGAAGAGGTTCCACATGAAGGTAAGGAAAAGCTTTTTCACAGTGAGAGTGACAAAACAGTGGAACAGGCTGCCCAGCGTGGTTGTGGAGCCTCCTTCTCCAGAGGTGCTCAAAACCTACCCAGACGCATGCCTTGGTTTGAGGAGAAACAGCTCTGGGTTGAGGACAGAAGGAGTTTACAAACACAGTCACACAGAACTGGAGGTTAAATAGAAATAGTATTTCCAAAAGTAAACAACATACAAGAGATACCAAAACAGAAGCATGTATGTACATTCAGAAACAATCCCAACCTAGTGCCCCCAGGCAAGCCCCAAACTAGGCTGCAGCCAGGCCTCAGCCAGGCCCCAACCAGCCAAGGCTCCGCCCCCCAGCCCTAGTAGTAGTAGGCCCTTATCAGGCCTCGCCCCTAGGATAGAGCCAGAGTAGGCCTTAGCTAGCAGCGAGAAATTGCTCTCCAGCCAGGCCTGACTCCCAGACAGACCAGAGCCACAGCAGCAACCACATGCTTGGAGCAGAAAGGTGAGAGAGAGCTGAGGGAAGAGTCTGTGGTGGTGGATTGGAACTGACACTTTAGCCAATTCTTAATTATAAGTAAGGATCAGAACTTTCTGGAGGCCTTGCAGTAAAAGGTAAACACAGTAAGGGATTGGATACAGAAGAAGAGTAACAGATAGGTCTGTATCATTCCATTGGATTGTTGATCAGGGTATGTTTTGCTGCACAAACTATTATTTTTCCTTTTCTGTGCTCTGTTTGGTGCTTTTGCACAGCTCTGCTGACCTTGCCTGAACTTCTTGTTATGGCTAAGTAGCTGTGAGGCTTTCTCTCTGCTTTCTCTCTTTTCCCTTGTGAAGGTAGGGGTAGGGAGAGCTGTATATTTTGTCTTTGTCTAGAGGGGTGTGGATCAGTACAGGGGGATCCTTGAATTGTTTCTGAATGGTGAATATATGTAAATATACCCTGTGTGTGTTTGTTGCCTTTTAAACCTTTTATATTTGCTTCACCTTTGTAAATATATCCTTCATTTTGCTTCCAGGTTCTGAGTTTGGCTATGGTAATTTACTCTAGGGGTCAATTCCAATTTGTTTGGGCCCACACCCAACTACTACAATAGGAAGATACAGGGAATAGAATAACAAATTACAGTATCTTGTGCCTCCCCTTAAGACCTTCTAGTTTCTGGAGAATTTGTACCTCTGTGGTGGGATGATTAAGTCCCAAACCTACAACAGTGCTTTCCTGTGTGACGTACTCTAGGTGAGCCTGCTGTGGCAGGGGGGGTTGGACTGGATGATCTTTCGAGTTCCCTTCCAACCCCTAACATTTTGTGTTATTCTGTGTTTGTGCAATACCCAATCTAAACCTCCTCTGGTGCAACTTGAGGCCCTTTCCTCTTGTATCTGTATTTTAAAGAAGGGTTGTAAAGGTCGATCCTAATTCCCCACTAATCTGAACCAGGAACAGGACTCCCCATGGCAGACAGCAGTTACCCAGCCAGAGACTTGTGATCATGGCTGTGTCTGTGTGTGTGCTGATGAGCGGGATAAGGGCAGCGGCTGCTTTTCCCTGAACATCTACACAATCTGTCTACACTTTCCAGCAGCCAAATGCTGCCTGCTGTAGCTGCACTCCTCTGTCTGGTCTTTCTGCTGCCTCTCCTTCATCTCCCAGCACTGTCCTGCTGCCTGGCTTTCCTGCACAGCAAGCCAAAATCACTGTGTTCGACTCCAAAATTACTCTTTTGGAGTTTGCTCCAATCTATTTGCTGCATGCAACCCACAGCTGAATCCTCCTGCCTTGTTGTGCCATTGGAGCTGGACTTCCAATACATTTATTGGTGTATTTTCCAGTCTTCTCCACAATTTTCACCTTCACATGCCTTTAAATGCAACCTCCGTGCCAGTAACCTCTTTGCTTCGCTGTCTTCCTCAACTTCATGTCAGGCTCCTTGCCTTGTGTCACCAACTGAGAGGTTATAAAGATACATGAGGTATTTCGGGATATTTGATAAGGTAAAGCATCCCTACCCCAAGGGGAGCTGTGCTGTTTATGGTCTCCAAACCCCAGTGGGACAGATGCTTTTATGGTTAATAAGAAGAAGACCTTTAAGAACATCAAATCCAACCATTACTTAGCTCTACCAAGTCTGATGCTAGATGAGGTATGAGTAGGAGTGGGGAGGTGAGATGTGCTATCTGTCACTGACATCTGGAGGACAGCTCAGACAGGATGTGCTTTGGAAGGCATTTTAAAGGAACCCTTTAAAATGCCTAACCCTAACCCTAAGGCTTCTCCTGGGGCAGGAGAAGCCTTCCTTTGCCTTGGTGATGCTCACCACCGCAGCAATGCTGGCAGCTGGAACTTGCTAGCTTTCCAAACTGATGCTCAGGCTGTCTTCAAGCATCATATCCAGCTTGAGTAATGACATAGCATTTTAGGTTGGTGTTGAGATACCAGCACTGCTGTCTTCTGTGGAGGCCTTCTCATCTTCTTCTCCCTAGGAAACACACAGAATCTGTGATCGACCAAACCAGCTGTCACTGGTGAATGTTTCCTAATGGAGAACATTCCAGCAACTCCATGTGCTGCCGTGACTGTGAAACCTGAAGGGCTTTAACTTGACCAGGTGAAGGAGAGCAGGCACCAGCAGACTTTGTGTAGCTCCAACATTGGGGTGCTGCCAGGCATTGTGTGACACAGGCCCTACTGCAAGATGTTTTCACTGCCCTGCTGTGCCAGGGCTGGGATCTGGATGGTGTCCCTCTGGTGAGTTCCAGCTTTGCAACTGGAAGCATTGTGAGATCCAGGTGCCATCCATTTCTGCTACATGGATTTGGTGCCTGTCTATAAAAGACATGTTGTCCAAGCCTCTGTTAATGCAAGGTAAGGCAGCTTTCTAAATGAAAGAAATAAATAGGGAGGATCCTGGGAAATCAGCTCTAACTTTAGAGACATATTTGTACAGTAGGCTTCTCTTCCTGGCACAACCAAAGAGGATGAAGACGGAAGCTATTATAGTCAAGCTACCTTCTCTGTGTCTTCATGCCAGCATCAAGCTTTTGCAGATGTAGGAAACAGCTGAAGATGTTGAAACAGCATCTCACACCATTTCCAGAAAGCTTTAGTAGGATTATTTCTAACTGTTTGCAGTTCTTTAGACTGAGAGGGTCTCTAGCCCCAGGAGGTGATCAGGAATCACATCAAGCCAAGGAGCTGCTTCTTTCTCTCAAGCATGCCCACAGCATCTCATGGCCCTGCTTCGATCAAGCCAAACTGGCACTTAATAGGGCACCTTCCCAGAATCAGCAGATTACCTCACACTGTGGTTTTCAGCACTTCTGAACAGGCTATCCTTATAAAGAGAGTGCAAGCAGAACAGTAAAAGGATGAATAAACTGCTTTGCATAAAGCTAACAAACTATTTTAAAAGCACATTTTAATTGAGGACTGAATTTAATTAGCTTCTCCCAAACTTTCATCTTTGCTCCGTGTTTTGGCTTTACAGGATTGAGGTCAGCAAGGACAGAAAACATGGTGGGTGTAGCCCTTATTACTGCTTCCCAGCAGCTCTGCACATTGGCTGAGCAGCATTCCCATCAGCCATCCCCTGTTGTTGCCTGCCTTGCAACCAGTAGGAGTTCTACTCATTGGAATTTGAAAGCAGTGGACTTCAGCATCTGGTATCCCCCAGGGCTAGTTTTAGTTTATTGCATCAATGAAGGGTCTCCAGTAGAAAGAGGTCATCAGTGGGCATGGTCCCTATGCCTCTGGTGCTAGATAGAGATGGACTTTCTGCTGGTCCTACACTGCATACCAGGAAGAGTAGACAAACACAAGCAGAAGAAAAGGGGAAATCTGGGATGAAATCAAGTTATATGTGGAAAATAAAAAGGGCAGTGGACACCTGGTGGTGTTTCATCAGAGCTGGCTTCTTCGCACAAAGCTTAAAGATCTTGAAGTTCTCCCAGTTGTGCCCTGGGGACAAACCCCACAGATCTTTAGCAGTTTGACTTTACAAACCAGCCACTGGCCATTGGCTTTAGACCCAGGGAAATTCTGACAGTGGCTGGAAGAGAAAGGTTACTTCATTCCTCCTCCCTGCTCCTTCAAATGCAGGGCTGCAAGGTACATTTTTGGCATTAACCCCAGTGAAGAGTGAGTGGATGAGGCAGAAGTGCCCTCACCTTAGGGAACAGCACTCCCCTGGTACTGGAGCCACCTCTCTGAAGCACTCTTGCATGAGAATGATAGCTTTGGGGGCTGTTTTGCACCACCTGAGACAGGCAGCATGGAAGAAGATGTCTGTGTGCCCAGGGTAAGACTGAATGAGATGGGGCAGGGGGTTCAGCTCTGTGCTGTGCAGGGATGCCCCAGTGCTTAAAGCAGTTGCTAAACAAAATCAGTTTTAAAAGCAGATGGTTTTATTAGAGCAGCAGGCTCCCTCATCACAATTCTCTATCTCCAGATGTTTTTGCTGCTTTATTAACAAGTCTCTTCTGCTTATTTCTTCCCTTTTACTTGACAGAGGCTTTCATCAGGGTTACATAAAACCCTATTTTCATCCCTACTTTGCCTAGGAATAGACTAAAGGAAAGCTGAAAACACAGATTAATAATGATATTTGGAACCAAATATTTAGCACATCCATTAAAAAAAAAAATCCATTTAAAACCAAATTTACAGGATCTGATACTTTGCAGTGGTATCTGCCTACCTAGGAGTGGTGTCTCCAGGGAAGCTGCTGTTTTGCTGAGGCTGACAGGATCTCTGTGCTGCCAGGAGAGAGATGGAGTGAACTGATTCTCCTTGCATAGAAATGGGAAAAAACCTCTCGGGGAATTCCAGTGCTGCTGTTGTCAGTCAGCAAATTAGGCTGAGATTAGACAGGCCCCTTCTAAAATGTGCTGCTTCTGCTAGAGAGGTTTCTGAGCAGTCAAACTGAAACCATACAGTGACAGAAGATCACCAAAATTAGTGGAGTCAAATTAGTCCTCCTCGTTGTCAGGTTCAAAGAAGCACTCAGAGAAGACAGAAACTTGCTGGCAATGTTGTTCCTGTGTGGTCATTTGAATGGACAAAGTGGCCAACATATGTTGTGGGTACATTTTGAAAGCATTTGTGCAATTTCTTACAAAGGAACCCATCTGATGCACAGCTTCTGTTAAAGCAAACTGTGGCCATAGCAGCCACAAGGCATAAGTAGCACCGTTTAGATTTGTTTAAGTGTTGGTTACAACCCTTCAACATTAACAATATCATGAAAGTCACAGCAGATCTAAAAATGCCTTCTCAATATCTCTACCTCTTCGTCTGATTTTATCACTGAGTAAATATGTCATAGAACTATAGAATTGTTTGGTTGCAAAAGACCTCCAACATCATCAAGTCCAACTCACAGCCTTACACCATTGTAGCCATTAAGCCGTGTCCCAAAGTCCACGCTTTTTGTGAACACCTCCAGGGATGGTGGCTGCACCACCTCCCTGTTCCAATGCTTTCAGTACATTTTTTTTTCCTAATACCCAACCTAAACCTCTTCTGGTGCAACCTGAAGCCATTTCCTCTCATTCTGTCACTTGTTATTAAGAAGAGTCCAGAGCCCATCTCACTACAATCTTTCAGGTAGTCGTAGATTAATTACAGTGCAACAACTGCGTTTGTCCTTTCGCTTTCATCCAGTTTAGAAATCATACAACAGTGACATCTGATTTAGCTCCTGTGAAGATAGCTAAATGCACATTCTGATATAAGCAAGGTGTCACAGTTCCCCTTGCTGCTGATGGACATCTCATGAAGGCTCAGTTCAGCTGCCTGAACGCATTTGAGTACCTAACCCTGGCTTCAAATCCTGTCTTCTGTAGAAAAGATAACTAATCTCCATTGTTTATCTCATGCCCATCTAGGAGACAGCAGCTGTCACAGCCCCCACACCTCCACAAATGCATTTTTTTTCCTGCTCAGTCTGCTACAATTGTTGAAAATTTTAATAGAGTCACTGTGAAGCAAAATTTTGGAGATGTAGGGCAAGGAGAATGTCTCATTGCAGTAGTTATTTTCTAGAGAAGAAAAATTAGGGCCACAAAGGTGGTGCAAAATCTGGAACGCGTCTGCTATGAGGACGAGATGAGGATTGTTCAGCCTGGAGAAGAGAAGACTCCAGGGTGACCTTAGAGCTGCCTTCCAATAGGATCTTACAGGAAGGCTTGAGATGGACTCTTTGTAAGGGTGTCTAGGAACAGGACAAGAAGGAATGCTTTTAAGCTGAGAGAGAGCAGGGTTAGACTGGATCTTAGAAAGAAGTCCTTCAGTACAAGGGTGGTAAGACTCTGGAACAGGTTGCCCAGGGAGGTTGTGGATGCCTCCTCCCTGGGAGTGTTCAAGGACAGATTGGATGAGGCCTTGAGCAGCAGAGTCTAGTTGAGGGGTGTCCTTGCCCAAGGCAGGGAGGTTGGAGTAGATGATCTCTGAGGTCCTTTCCAACCTAACACCATTCTGTGATTCTATGGTTCTATAATTATTTCAGCATAAAATGAAAGGCTAATAAATTTCACAGCAGGCCTTACAACAACTTTGAAAGTCTACACTATGCTCCAGAAGAGTTTCTCCAAACTGGTATCTTTGTATTTGCCACAGTAAATGTAAGTTCAAAAATACTCAATATTTGTTTTAACTGGCATGCCTCTATCTAGAGATGGTTTATTAATAGGTCCTGTCTACCATTATCTTCTTTAAACATCATTTAAAAAAAACCAAAGGTAGTCTAAGGAAGGATGTTTGGCAGCAAAATCAACTCTTGCCAGATACAGAATTATTATCCCAGAACACTGGAATCACAGATCCTCATCAGGCAGTGATCAACTCTCACTTTCACCTCCTGCCATCTTGACACCAGAATGAGCAATGCAAAATTCAGGCCATGGTGTCATCTGTGAGCAGCAAAGGTCTCACCTTCTCAGTACTGATATGCAACCCAAAAAATACATTGTGAGTCTGCTTCCCTCTGCAAAGGGCTGAGATTCTTTTTGGTTAAAGATATACTTATGGCTAATAAGGCACTAACATGGCTTATTTTGTTTTTTTTTTTTTTCATAAAA
>VWZE01025398.1:273017-288830 GCA_013396675.1 Eubucco bourcierii | reverse complement strand
TTTTTTTCCCTTCCCCATGGCATTCATTACTCTATAATGTGACTGCTCCACAAACATTAATTAACTTACCTTCACAACGTGCCTGCAGCAGCAGAGAGGCACCACTGGCCTCACTTCCAGCTCTTCAGAAGCAGGGTGTGACAAACACAAGCTGCTGTCTAATGAGGACTGACTCGAGGCAGGCTCACTGTGGGGGCAGGAAGAGCGAGAAGGAAGCTGCAGTGAATTTTGCTGAACTGTCTATGTTCTTAAAAGTCCCCCACAGCCCCTCAGGTTTGGCAAAATCCTGCCCTACCTGGAGTCAAAAGGACTTTAGCTGGGTGTTCTCTATTCTTTCTCATATGCCAAGAAACTGAGGACAACAGCTTCTGGTACCCTGGGATCAGCACCACAGTGAAACCAACGCAGGGGCATCTCCATTCTCCTCCTCATGACTCCTGGATCTTCATCACAAACATCAGAGCAGTGAATTAGATTACTGGTGGCAGGAGATGGCATCTCCATCGTCTGGAATAAGACCTCAAACAACTGTAGAAAAGCAAAACAATGTAGAGCTGAAATCCTAACTTACTGGTTTTAAGTATGTTGTTTTGTAACTAGTAGAGAAATAATTATGAAACAGGCAGTAATCTCAGCGGGGCACAGAATCATAGAATCATAGAGTGGTAGGGGTTGGAAAGGACCTCTGGAGAGTCTGGTCCAATCCTCCCTGCCAAAGCAGGATGATCTAGGGCAGGTCACACAGAAATGCACCTAGACGGGTCTTGAAAATCTCTAGAGAAGGAAGCTCTACAACCTCTCTATGCAGCCTGCTCCAGTGCTCCAACACTCTTACAGTAAAGAGATTTTTCCTCACTTTGAAGTGAAACTTCTGTGTTCCAATTTGTATCCATTGCCCCTTGTCCTATTGGTGGGCAGCACTGGAAAGAAACTGGCCTCTTCTTCTTGACATCCGCCCTTCAGATACTTGTAAACATTAATAAGATCTCCTCTCAGCCTTCTCTTCTCCAGACTAAACAGCCCCAGATCTCTCAGCCTTTCCTTGTGAATCAGATATTCCAATGCCTTCTATCCCAGTCCCTGTGGTTGATGGAGGCAGCTGGCCAAGCTAGGTTAGACACCAAGGAATGAACTGCATGAACATGGCCCTCTTAACCCTGGTAACTTCAGAGACCATATCGTGACCCCCCCAGGGTTTTGGAAGTCTGAGCGACTCTGGTGTGGGAGATACTAAAAGTAACCTTTGTGCTAGAGCAGGCAGTTTGACTCTGGCATGGTGTTATCAGAGACATGGACTGAATCACTATCTCTCTGTGAGGAGAATATGTATGAGGGATAAGGGGAAGGAGACTGTGAATAGAACACAGCAACCCTGAAATCGGCAGAACTGTGCTGCTGCCTTCCTGCTCTACAATGCTCTGCTTACCACAAACACATCCTCGCTTTATGGCTCCTCCCACATTTGGCCTTCAGGCACTTCATTGCTTTCAATATTTAGTTTCACGTGCAGAGATGCTCAATCATGGATTCTAATTAGAGAGTATCATTTTAACCCTCAAAATTCCCACCAAAGATGGCATTTGAAGTATCTTGCAATGGTAATTGATGGTTTTGTTCATTCCTAGATCACAGGCATTGGAATTATTTCACATTGTTTTCCTACTAGTTGGATAAAAAACAAACAACTCTGTTTACTTCATGTTTGGGTGGGGAGGAAGGAAAGCAGCTGCTGATTTATATTTATTGGTTTGTCAGGCTGAGAAAAAGAGGCATAGAATAGCACAAGGTGTCTCATTTCAGTTTCTCTCTCTTCCCTTAGATTAGCTCCCACCGGAGATAATCACAGCTCCATCCATTCCAGGATGCTTCAACACGTCTCCCTTGATGTAGTTTATATACAACCAACACACATTTCGTAATCAATACCTTGACAAAATGTGGCTGGTGCTTATTTTTCTCAATAGATATTGCTGTTATTTTAACAGTGAATCAAACCTGCTGGCTTCTGCAATTACATGACTAACCTGATTTTGGCAGCTACTGAGATGAACATGGAGAATATTAGCAAGCAGCATTTGTAACCTCTTTCACATTTTGGTTTTTTTTAAACTCCATTAGAGCAACAGTAACAAAATATCCTTTAAGATCTTGTCTTTGTTCTCTGTATTGTGGTGTTGGATAGAGCTGAGAGGAGTATTGCTTCAGGGGGGAAGTTATTAGCAATGAAAAGTTCAAACAGATAAATAATCACAGCTCACAAAACCCTCTCATCGTTCTACCAATTGACTCTCTTCCAAAACCTCAGCTTGGTTTCACAGCCACATCTGCAGTACCAAGATGTTTGCAAAGCACCAATTTACTTTTTGTTGCAACTGCTGAGCTCTTTACACTGTCTCACACTTTCACAGAATCACAGAATTATCAGAATTGGAAGGGATCTCAAAGATTATCTAGTTCCACCCACTCTACCATGAGCAGGGACACTTCACACTAGATCAGGTTGCCCAGAGCCACATCCAGCCTGGCCTTAAAAACCCTCAGGGATGAGGCTTCCACCACCTCCCTGGTCAACGTGTTCCAGTGTCTCACCACCCTCATGGTGAAGGACTTCTTCCTAACACTCAATCTCAACCTACCCACTTCTAGTTTTGCTCCATTCTCCCTACTCCTATCACACTACCTGACATCCTAAGAGGTCCCTCCCCAGCTTTCCTGTAGGCCCCCTTCAGATATTGGAAGACCACAATAAGGTCTCTTCAGAGCCTTCTCCTCTCCAAACTGCCCAGGCTCTGGTTGGCATTCTGGGCTGCAAGTGCACACTGGTGGCTCATGCTGAACTTCTCTTCCATCAGCACCCCCAAATTCCTTTTCTCAGGGCTGCTCTCAAGCCAGTCACTGCTCAGGCTATGTCAGTGCCTGAGACTGCCCTGACTCAGACACAGGATCCTGCACTTGGTCTTATTGAACCTTGCACATTGGGTTGGCTTGGACCCACCTCTCCAGCCTGTCAAGGTCCCTATTTTGAAATAATGCATTCTCTGACATTATTTCAAATGAGCTTCTAAGGGAGCTTGTTTCTCCAGCACCATGTTTTGGTGGTTGCAATTTGCACCTGAGGTGTGTAGGCATTCAAAAGAAGTGAACAGGTAAAGTGTGGCACCCTCATCATTAAAAGTGTCTCCCTCCCTTAATATTGAAGCTGACTGTTGTTCCAGATCATTCTTGTGGTAAAGCAGAAGCATTTTCCAGGACCTCCCAGATCTGATGATTCTTCTCCATCAACCCATCCTATCAGTAGCTTTACACCATTGTAACAGACTGCCCTGGGAGGTGGTGGAGTTGCCATCCTTGGAGGTGCTCTAGAGGTGTGTAGGTGCAGCTCTTCAGGATATAGTTTAGTGGTTGTGGTAGTGTGGTAGTTGGACTCAATGATCTTAGAGATCTCTCCCCCCTTTAATGATTCTGTGATTCTGTGAAGGAGCCTTTTAGACTCATGGTGCTGTCTAATTCACTGATGGAGGTTTTCCTGATTTTAGTCAGAAGAAGCTGGCCCGCATCTTGCTCCTTTCTACAGACACATTCCAAAGAGCCTCTTTCAAGTGGTTTTAAATCAGGCTTGAAGTCACGGCTGTGAAAACCTCCAGCATGGACTCTTGTGGGGTTTTTAACTTGTGTCCAGGATCACTCAGGCAGTATAGGAGAGGCTGAGGCAGTGAATGGCAGCCCTGAGATCTAGGTGGAAATGGAAAGGTCTCGCAGCACTATGTCACAGAACACCAGGCAACAGCCCAGGCACTGTTATAAAGGGTCTGGACTTTTTCTAGAGGTCGTTTCACCACCAAACTGTTTTGCATTTTTGCATGTATCAAGGTGATTTCAATATTTCTGCCTTGTGTCATGAACCTTAATTACACTTTGAGGCTTCTTTTCAAACACTTTAATGAAGTAATTAATTATTTCTCTCAGATATTCAAAGGATGAATCTGTTGGAGTAGATAAAATGGAGCCAAGGTAGAGGATCAAATTCTGGCATGTGGTTATCCACCATGTTTAAATGTGGTGTGGGAAGAGGGACTTTAGGGACTGTCATCTGTGAACTCTGTTAGACCACCTGAGCATAAGGCCAACTTTGGTCCGTTTCACTTGCTAACAAAAAGGTGGTCACTGAGCCCAAAATAGCAGTTTTCAATGCCTCCCTGTGGCTGGAGCTGGGGAGCTGACTTGTTTGCAGTTAATTCCACCATAAATGTCCTATGTGAACGTTGGAAAATGTGCTTGGATGCATACTTGCCTTCCATGGTAGTTTCTGCAAATGTAAGAAGTGTTCATCTTTGGGTGTCATATGTGCACTTTGGTTTATAGAGCTCATGAGTGCTAAGCCAATGGGCAACTCTTTTCAGATGTTATCTGCATGTCCTGTGCAGGTAGAGAGGAACTGGGATCTCAAATGCTGTTCATCAGGCAAACCTAAGGAGATTTACACAAGTTGGCCATTTGGATGAAGACCATTATGCTTTGTTTAGCTCTTTGTCTGCTTATTTCTGGAACTCATAAATACTATAGGTCACTCTATGATCATTGTAACAGTAGATAATAAATGATATTACAGGTGGTGAGAAAATCACCCAATAGTTCTGTATCTGGGGCCATATAGTGAACCAGGCTGAGGAAATGGTCTGGGGATGAGCAATTCATAAAAGAAGGTTAACTTAAGACCCTGATCAGGGTCATTTTATGGTCCCACAAAAGCTATGATGGCAAAACTGAGGGAGCAACCTGGGGCTGGGAGTATTGAAAGCAGGGTAGGATGGGAACCATCAAAAGGAATCTTTGTGAAATGTAATCCTGGTAGGCTGATGTCTTCAAAAAGTCATCAGCTCCTAAATTATGTGTAATCATTGACCTAAGATATGCTTTCAGTAAATCTACACATCCATCTAGTATAGGCTCAAGCAATGTATCCAACATCAGCACCTGACTGGGGCAGTCAAACCTGCCCAGGCACACACTGCCAGGAAAGAGCAAGTGCAGGCTTCTGCACCTGGGCTGGAACAATCCTCACTACCAATACAGACTGAGGGCTGAGCTGATAGAAAGCAACGCTGAGGAAAGGGACTTGGGAGTGCTGATGGAGGAGAAAATGGACATGACCAGGCAGTGTGAGCTTGCAGCCCAGAGGGCCAGTGGCAGCCAGCACTGCCAGCAGATCCAGAGAGGTGATTCTGTCACTTTGCTCTGGTGAGTCCTCATCTGCAGTAGTGCATCCTCAATATAGGAAGGACATGGACCTGCTAGAACAGGTTCAGAGGAGTGCCTTGAAAATGATCAGGGAGTTGCTAAGAGGACAGGCTGAGGGAGCTGGGGATGTTCAGCCTGGAGAAGAGAAGGCTCCAGGAAGACCTAATAGCAACCTGCCGGTACATGAAAGGACTACAAGAAGGACGGAGAGAGACTGTTTACAAGGGCCTGCAGTGACAGGATGAGGGGCAATGGCTTCAAACTAGAGAAGAGCAGATTTAGATTGGATGTTAGGAACAAGTTTTTTACAAGTAACTTTACACTGGAACAGGTTGTCTGGGGAGGTGGCTGAGGCTCCTTCCCTAGAGATATTCACAGTGAGGCTTGACAGGGCTCTGAGCAACCTGATCTAGTTGAGAATGCTCCTGATGACTGCAGGGCGGTTGGACTAGATGACCTGCGGAGGTCCTTTTCAGCCTGAAACATTCTATGATTCTGTGATTCTATGATTCTATGCTAGGATTTGGGATGACATACAACTGAGTTAAGATGCAATGTGTGAAAGGAAAATTAACATTTATTCAGAGACAACCTTAATTTGTTCAGAATAGCACAGGTTTTAAGTTCTTAAGGCTCCCTGGGTGTTTAATACATTATAAATGCTTGATGATGAATTAAACATTGCAAGATTTTCTCTTTCTCACACTGATGTGGGTCTGAGGGCAGAGAAGAGGTTGGATTTGAGTGATGTAATTTGACATGGTTGGCCTTTCATTAGGCAGCACAATTGTTGCCTTGGCCCTGTCCATGTAGCCTGATTGGTAATTCAACACAGAAAAGGTTTCCTTTGGCTTCCTGCAATTGCTCACATTTTTATTTGTCAACGGTTGTAGATCACAAGCATTTTCAGTTCTGCACAGACAGGCAAACGCTGCTTAAAATAACCCACATCCTGCAATTCTTCCCTCAGGAGCTTATCCATGAACATTTTCAGTGTACCCATTAAATGAGACCAAGCTTCTTCTTCCTCCCACTCATCTGATTAAAATATTTAAAGGAATATTGGACAAATTCAGATTGTTTGGTAAGTACCAGACATGCTCTGCTCTCCATTAGCTGACCTGCTTATCTCGATAAAAGAGGGAGAGGCAATCTCAATAAATCATAAGTCTGATATTAAGCCAGGGATGCTCTCCTCCAGTGAAGGCAGTGGGACAAGATTTAAGATGTCAGTTTGGACCAAGTATTATGAAAGAAGTGATGCAGAAGGCAGCAAAGTTAGGGAAAGATCTGTTTCATCTGGGCTTAAAATTTAACAAATCTAGTAACTGAGTCTGCCAAAATCGTTCAAAGGTCTGTGATTCAAATGGGAAATTGAAAATCGCAGAATCACCAAATCATTCAGGTTGGAAAAGATTCCTGGGATCATCAAATCCAACCACTGACCCTACTCTACAAATTTCACCCATAAACTGTGTCTCCAAATACCACATCTAAATGGCCTTTAAAAACATCCAGAGATGGTGACTCAACCACCTCTCTGGGCAGCCCATTCCAGTGCCTGACTGTTCTTTCTGTGATAAGATTTTTCCTAATATACAGTCTAAACCTACCCTGTTGCAGCGTGAGGCCATTCCCTCTTGTTCTATCACTGATTACAAGTGAGGAGAGACCAGCACCAATCTCTCCACAATGTCCTTTCAGGGAGTTGTAGATAGCAATGAGGTCTCCCCTCAGCCTGCTCTTCTTCAAACTAACCATCCTTCAGTTGCTCTTCAACAGATTTATTCTCCAGGCCCTTCCCCAGCTTCGCTGCCTTCCTCTGCGCTTGGTCCAGCACTTCAACACCTCTCTTGTACTGAGGTGCACAAAACTGGATGCAATACTCAAGGTGTGGCCTCACCAGAGCTGAGCACAGCTCAGGGGGGACAATCACTTTCCCATTCCTGAGAAGGCCCAGTGTGAGAATTTAGGAGCCTTGGCAGGACTCCTGATTGTTTGTATGCACTAAGCATGCCTGGCTTTTGGCAATGGGATATTACAGCAGGCGCTGCCCAATGCAGCTGCTCGTATGTGAATCGCTCAGATCCTTCTCATCAGACTCAAAGGAGTCTCTTCATCTGCTCATCGTTTTTGATACCAGCTGCACTGTTAAACACAGGGCTAATCTATATATTCCTAGGAGTGGTATGAAATCTGTGAGAGTGCAGGGTGAACTGCATGCAAATGGGCCACTCTGAGGCTAATTGTTAATAGAGGAAAAACATTTCCTCTACAGCAACCATTCAGGCACCCTAATTTTCATGTGTGTGTATATATATATATATATATACATATATATATATATGGATATAAAACCAATGGACAGATAGATGTGCTGTGCTCAGCACATGCATGCAGATGTTTGGGAAAATGCAAACACAGAGCAAGAAATGGTGACCTCTGTTACAACTATGGCTCCTACAAATATTCACAGATTCACAGAATGGTCTGGGTTGGAAGGGACCTTAAAGATCATCTAGTTCCAACCCTACCACCATGGGCAGGGACAACTTCCATTAGATCAGGTTGCTCATGGCCTCATCCAACCTGACCTTGAACACCTCCAGTGAGGGGGCTTCCATGATGTCCCTGGGCATCCTGTTCCAGTGTCTCACCACCCTAACTGTAAAGACTTTCTTCCTAATCTCCAGGTTAAATCTGCCCTCCTCAAGCTTCAGTCTATTCCCTCTCATTCTGTCAATACAAGCCCTTGTAAAAAGTCCCTTCCTGAGATAATATATCCATATACCTGTCTTTACTTCTAAATATATCTGCCTCTGCATCTTCTACAACCTGGTCCTGGTTTCAGGTGGGATAGAGTCAATTTTCTTCCAGTAGCTAGCACAGCTCTGAGTTTTGGGTTTTGTGTGGGAGCAGGGAGGAGCGCACAGGCCACTCCATGGTGCTTAGTTGCTGGCTGGGGTTAAACCATGACAAATTGGCAGCCTCTCAAAATTCTTTGTGACCTTCTGTCCCCTGGTGACATTGCAAGACACTGCTAGTGACATTTTGGAAATGAGGGAGAGGGAAGCTGGGGACTGATTTCACTAAGGCAAGCTGGAGCTGAAACACAACTTCTGTCCATGCCAGCGGCACCCATGCCATGCTCCACATTACATGCCAAGTCCCCATCAAAGCTCAGGAACAATCAGGAACCTCCTGAAGCCAAAAGCACCTCTGCGGCAGAATGAAAATTGCTTGGCAAGCCTTCTCCTGCTGCACTTGCAAACAGAGACTATGTCTTTGCCCCAGCCCAGGGAAGATGCATGCAAGGATGGATGGGGCTGAGGATGGGCTCCTGTCCCTTTCCACTGGCTGAGTCGGAAGAAATGAGGGTGGAGAAGCAAGTGCTACAGAAAGCAAGAAGTTGACTTGCTTACTGGAAAACTCTTCCTGTATTTTAAAAAATATATTTTTTTCAGTACTTTTATTAAGATAGATGAGAGCTTTAAAAAAGCTTTCAGTCCTACAATTTTGCTCTGATTTTCGGTGCTAAGAATGAAAAGTGATGTATGGGAAGGGATGCTGATGGCAGATGTTTCTGATGGTGTCAGTGGTGACCAGGAGCAGGATGCAGCTGCTCAACCACAAGATAATTACTTAATCTCTCTGTCAAGAGAAAATCCTCATATGACAGTATTGACGAAGGAGGGACAGTTTAAAGCTCCTGTGATAAATGCTGAGTGAGAATAAAACAATCTGCTTGAACAGGAGGTCTCCCTGAAAGAGGATGCATGGAATGTCAGTGACATCCAGGTCTCATCATTCAGCTCTGGGGCCTCTCATTTACCTGCAGAGATGACCTCTCTGCAGTAGGTCCTGGGGTCTCCAAGGCAGGAATGTGTGTGTCCTGGTTTGAGATAGTACAAAATTATGATCTTACTTTTCAGCTCAGTCTCTTGTAAGTGACTGCACTGGCACATTTTTGCAGGCAGTTTCTGCTTCTACAAGTTCTAACACTTGAGGTTTATAATTAACACCAAGGACTGGTGTGCAGAAAGGCTCTTGCTTATACTTGCTTATATGTGCTCCTATGGAGACCAAGGTCACTGATAAATCTTGTGTAGCTTGTTGGAGGTGCAGAACAAAAGGTCACACCTGCAGAAAGGCATGGACAGGATGTGTGACCCTAAATTGACCATCAAAGGATACCAGTCTGTATATGTTGTATGCCATATAAAGCTGAGCTATCAGAAGGATCAACTCTTCTTCAATGGCTGGCATCCCAAGAGGACTCTCTACATTTTGCCTTCAATCCTGATCCGTGAGTTCCTGAACACAGTTCCAGAATCCATCTCCTAAATCTGGTTCCCACCTGCCACTGAGTGCAGTCTGGGACTTCCCATAGTACCAGTGGGGATGCTGACATTGCCATCAGGGGTTGAGTTTGATGCTGAGTTTGTATGTATTTGATTGTTTTGATTTTATTGTTGTTATCTTCATTAGTTTTAGTTTTCATTTTCAATCCATAAGTCTCTCTCCCTTACTTTCTTTCTCCTCCCTTTAATAAGGAAGAAGGGTTTAGAGACCATCTGTCAGTAGTCTAGTGGCTGGCCCAGCCCTAACTCTTGACAGGGAAGAAGGAGGACCATGGACAGTGTGAGTTTTGATGCCAGTGAGCTGAATCTAGTAATGAAGCTACTAATGGTCGTTCCTGGTGTGGAAGCTTGAATTGTGAACCCCTACTCTGTTACTATAGTGAATGTGGCACCTGGCCTGTGACATCTGCTGGCTGACTGAGCCACCCTACAGTGCTGCAAGCTACCATGGATTGGCACATGGGCTTTCCACACAGCCCACCCACCAAAATGGGTGGGAGGAGGAAAATTGAAGCAAGAAAAGGCCAAGAGAGGTTTGTTGAAAGGCAACAGAGCAATGTGGACACAAATAAGCAGGTGGAGCAATCAAGCCACGCACATGCAGCATATCCCAGTACAGCTTCCATCCTTCCATGTCAGGGGAGGCTGCTCTGATTAACAATTCCACTAGCATGTGGGAGAGATGCTAAAGAACTTTCTCCTTAATCCACAGGCAAGGCATAAATAGTTTCTGATGGAAAACAATATTAAAATAGTTGATTTTTTACAGAAAAAAAATAACATCCATTAATCAAACAAATGGCACACTGAGGAGCTGAGCAGTGTAGGAGAGCAAACTGATTGCAGGAGTGCTCTATCCCCCCTCACATCTCTCAGCATTTCAAAGCCTACATAATACCCAGTTTTAGTGTTTGCTGGCTGCTTAAGTTGGAATTGTAACACAATTAAATGAGCACTTGAGAGAGCCATACATTTTAATTAAGGGGCAGTGTTGTTGAGAAGTTGGAAAACAAAGAGAGCATTGCCCACTTGCAAGGAGTAAATCAAGACAGATGTGTTCCTGGGTGTCCATACATCAACATGACGACATAATCTAGTAGAGCAGGAACCTCATCTCTGCTCTAATATCACGTTTTGCTTCAGAAATGTAGCCCAACGGGTGCATCTGATAAGCTGAGTGCCAGCTGAACTGCCTCAGTGTTTAAAAATGGGACAGAGTATACCTAATGGGATGTGGTTCTTCTGCAGTGCTCCAAAACCAAAAGGAGCCTCCATGAGACTCTGTCTGCTGGACTCTGCTTCCCACCATGCTACTTTTGGTTTCCAGCTCTTGCTTGGAGCTGCCAGTTGGTGGTTTGGACATGGCAATTGCAGACAGGTGTGAGCAAGGTATGAGCCCTGCGATGTAGAGTCTGGCTTGCTCCAGCTCCACAAGCTGGTAGGAGCTTGGGCCAGCTGATTTCCCCAGCAAGCACTAGTACTGCTGCAAAGTATCTTGACTAACCCTCTGAGGACATCTAGGGTATAGCATCCCTCTTTTTCACTGAAAGGGTTCTCAAACACTGGAAGAACCTCTCTGTGAGGTGGTTGAATCCCCGTTCCTGGAGATGTTTCAAAGAGGCAGAGATGTGGTGCTGAAGAACATGGCTTAGCAACAGACTAGGTAGAGTTAGAGAATGGTTGGACTCGATCTTAAAGGTCTTTCCCAACTGAAACAGCTCTATTTATGATTCTTTTAGAGGTTGCCTGTTCTATCCAGTACATACATATATGTGCCTGTGTGTAAATATATATATAGAAAAGTCATATTGGTTTTAAACTAGAGCAGGGTAGATTTGGGCTGGACATTAGAAGGAAGTTCCTCACAATGAGGGTAGTGAAATACTGAACAGTTGCCCAGACAGATGGTCTCCCCATCCTTGGAAACAGTCAAGGTCAGCCTTGATGGGGCCCTGAGCATGCTGATCTGATTAAAGATGTCCCTGCTCACTGCAGGGGGGGTTAGACAAGATGATCTTTGAGGATCTCTTCCAATCTGATGCATTCGATGATTCTATAATGTGTTTGCCACCGTAAATGTTGACTTTCTCTCTCAGTTCCTAAGTTCATCAATATGTTATGCACTGATCATTTTTTACATGCTTTTAACCTGGTGACATATTGACACATTGAAAAACAAATAATACAGCTGAGTTTTATTAAATAAATAACAAAATGAGAACTGGTTCAAATGATGCAAGTCACAGCGAGTTTCAAGTGGTTGTGTATCTCCACCCATCACACAGCAGCTACAATTTTGGCTAAGGAGCAGGAGCTACACAGAAGACAATTCTTCAAGAGGAAAACCAAACTGAACCAAAACAAACAAGCTAAAATATAAAACTCTCAGAAAAAGCAGAAAATGAAATATATGACTGGGGGAAAAAAAATACCAAAACCCAAACTTGGCAACCATTCACAAATGTATTTAGAGACCTTAAAATTACAGACCACAGAGGTAACAATTTGCAGAGGACAATTTTTTTTTTTTTTAATAAGGTGAATTTGTCATCCCTAGACTAAGGAAACTACAGGAAAAAGTGGAAAAAGAATAGAGTTTCCAAAGCAGGATGACAGAGGAAATTGACCCTTGTTAGCTCTGGTGGTTGGAGCCCAGTGGCAGCCAAACACCAACGGCTGCTTTCTCACCATCCCTTGCCCCAGGGAACAGGGTAGGGAATTGAAGGGGTAAAGGTAAGGAGACTTGTAGGCTGAGGTTAAAAAAATAATGGAAATAAAATACAATTTAAATAGTAATAATGATACTAGTGAGAAGTGTGACCAACAGGATGAGGGAAGTGATTCTTGCCCTCTATACTGCTCTCCACCTGGAGTACTGTGTCCAGTTCTGGTGGCCCCAGAACTGTTGGAATGGATCCAGGGGGCCACAAAGATGATCAGAGGGTTGGAGAACCTCCCCTATGGAGACAGGCTGCAAGAGTTGGGGCTGTTCAGCCTGGAGAAAAGCAGGCTCCAGGGAGACCTTACATCAGCCTTGCAGTACCTGAAGGGAGCTACAGGAAAGCCAGGAAGAGATTTTTCACAAGGGCTTGTAGTGAAAGGATGATAGGGAATGGATTAAGGCTCGAAGAGAGCAGATTTAGACTGGAGATCAGGAAGAAATTCTTTACAGTGAGGGTGGTGAGACACTGGAACAGGGTGCTCAGGGGTGTCATGGATGCCCCCTCCCTGGAGGTGTTCAAGAGCAGGTTGGATGAGACCTTGAGTAGCCTGGTCTAGTGGGAGGTGTCCCTGTCCATGGCAGGTGGTTGGAGTTAGATGATTTGGTACAAAGCAGGAAGCCACATCTGGCTTTAGCTGGGAGGATAGTGACACAGAATGTTTGCTTGTGTCCCCACTGCAGGCTTGCTGTGAGTAGTGCCGCTCATGGCACCAGGGACTGGATCCAGCCTCAGGAAATCCCAGTGCTACTAATTTGTGGAGGATGAGGATGAATATCCTAAATGTGGGTATCCACATTTCTTTTTATACACCTACCTGGTGTATAAAAGAAGGTATCCTACCTTCTTTTTATACACCTTCTCTACAGATATACTGTCCCATGGCAAAACCAGGGCGCTGAGCTGAGTGGACCTTTCTCTGGTCATTTATAGGGTCCCCTCTGGTGTGGTGTTTCGCAGGTTGCTGTAACAAACCCCAGATTTTCTTGATGCCTCCAAGAGTGGCACCTGCTCTCCTAGATCTTGTGTGCCAGTCTGTGTTGATCTCACTTTCACCTTCCTGTTTGGTTATTGCTAAGATGGATTGCAGCAGCACAGATAAGCCTCATACTTCTCCCTGGGACCTTCGAGCTTGGTGCTCATGTTCCATGGACACAAGCAGGTGTGAGCCAGCACTTCTTCGGTGTACTACAGGCTAATGGTGATAAAGCCAAGGACTGAGCTGCTCCCAGGAAATCAAGACATCCAGAAAAAGAGGATGACTAAAGCCACAACCTTCAGGATTCACCCACTGCTGGTGCAGAGGGTCCCTTTGCAAGACCATGAGCCATCCTGATACCATCCACAGGGCCTGAACAGGTTAACTAAGGAAAAAGCACATTAGATCTTTCAAACCACCGTTAGTGGGTAGTAGAAAGAAAACCTGGTGCATGGCTGGGTAATCCTGTGGCATTTTGAAGAAATCATGCCCCCTGCTGATTTAATTAGATTGTTGGGTTTTTTTAGCCTTAGCTCTAAACCTGGTGAGAACATTCAAACACACTGATTAGTGCTCAAGGTCAATAATTTAGATGTCCTGCTGGATAGTAAAAATCGTCTCTTTCAACACTGAAATACGATGCTTATTATTGATTGGGTTTTTTTTTTTGGAAGCAGAAGGCAGAAGATGAATAGCATATCCTATCCTTTCTGAGACCAGGCTCTTTGTAGCATTTAATGAGGAAACAAAAGCCTGAATAATAATAATAATAATAATAACAACAATAACAATACAATTACAACAATACCACCACCACCACCAATACTGCTAATGCTAATACTATTACTACTACTACTACTACTACTACTGCCACCACCAATAATAATAACAACAACAGTAACACCACCACCACCAGAAACAGAAAGTTGTGACCAGGGAATTTGCTAGGTTTATAAAGCATCCGTGGATGTTTGTCACTTACCTGCTCAGTAAAATCCTCTCATTTTCTAGCCTGCCTACAAGGGAGAGTTATCAGCTGCCCGTTTAAAATGGTCACAAGTGAATAGCACAATAACAATAGATCGTTGTGGAACAGCAATCACTGTTGTTTTATGAGATGGTCTTTTGTAGCCCAATATCTCAGATTGACTCTTTGAATAGCCAGCAGTATAAAAAAAGATATGAACGTTTTGACAGTAAACCTCAGCTGTGTCAAATCAGTTGGCACAGAGATCCTCCTCCCCAAGCTTCTCCCTTTGCTGGCCAGACAACAAAAGTAGGGAGAAAAGAAAGAAACCCCAACGGTGTGCTGTCATGCTGGGGGGAAAGTGGGCTCCTGGTTCATACTGCCTGCTCAGGTCTCCAGGAAAGGGTCACCAAACCCCCATCTCACAGAATCATAGCTTCATAGAATGGTTTAGGTTGGAACAACTCTTCTGCCATGGGTAGGGACACCTTCCACCAAACCAGCTTGTTCAAGGACTCATCCAATGTCCCATCACTCCATTTCTACCTGGCAGTTTCATAGAATCATAGCATCATAGAATTGCCAGATTTGGAAGGCACCTTAAAGATTATCCAGTTCCTACCTCCCTGCCATGGGCAGGGACACCTCACACTGGATCAGATTGCTCAGAGCCACATCCAGCCCGGCCTTAAAGACCTCCAGGGACAGGGCTTCCACCACCTCCCTCAGCAATCTATTCCTGAGTCTCAGTACCCTCATGGTGAAGAACTTCTTCCTAATCTGAATCTACTCACTTCTAGTTTTGGTCCATTGCCTCCAGTCCTATCACTACCTGACATCCTAAAAAGTCCCTTCCCAGCTTTCCTGTAGGCCTCCTTGAGATACTGGAAGTCCACAATAAGGTCTCCTTAGAGCTTTCTCTTCTCCAGACACAGTTTGGAGGCTGTGGTACAGAGATTTAAGTGCAACATTAATTTCCCCTCCTTCCCCCCCACATCCTCCTTTCTGCGCTTTCTGGTCCCGTGTTGTGCTCTGCTATTCTTTCTGCGTCTATCAGTGACATTTTGTTCCGATTTTGCTCTCCCAGTCACTAGACCGCAAAGCTGCCACCATTGCAAGGTCATCTAGTACCCTCTAGTGGATATTTGTCGAACACGTAGCACACCTCTGCTGGTCTCCGGAGCATTTGCCAGCAGCTCTCTGGAAAGCCTTGTGTTTATCGTTAAGATACACAAGGGATGGATTACGGTAAGCACAGCAGATGCTAACAGTTGCAAACTCTTACAAGAGCTCCTTCACTTTAGTTAAATCAAAAACGAAAGGCAAACAAGATTAAGAATCAATACTTCAGAGAGAAACTGCTTGAGGGTTGTTTTTTTTTTGGTGGATTTTTTTTTTCTTCCTTTAAGCTAGTAGATGTGTGCAAGGGCAAAAAATGTCTGCAAGGAAAAAAAAAAATCAATCTGCAAGCCTTCTTTCTCAGTTTTGGAATAGCCTGAGCTTCCAACCTAGGGCATCCAAGGACAGGCTGGAAATCATAGAATGTAA
>VWZE01025398.1:254529-272926 GCA_013396675.1 Eubucco bourcierii | reverse complement strand
GATACTGGAAGGCTACTATCAGGTCCCCTCGAAGCCTTCTCTTCTCCAGAGTGCAGAGCCCCAACTCTCTCAGCCTGTCCTCAGAGCAGAGCTGCTCCAGCCCTCTGATCATCTTTGTGGCCTCCTCTGGACCCACTCCAACACTTCCATGTCCTTCCTGTGCTGAGGGCTCCAGAACTGCACACGGGACTCCAGGTGGGGTCTGACAAGAGCAGAGTAAAGGGGCAGAATCCCCTCCCTTGCCCTGCTGGCCACGCTTCTCTTGATGCTGCCCAGCAAATCATGGTGGGGAGTTCCTCAATGGAGCAAGCATATATCTCCATGAGTGGTTTCCTTACCCCTTACTCATAAGGTTTAGTGATAATCTGTTTGGTTCATTTTCATTAGCTAATGCATTTGCTTTTTGTTTCCTATGGACTCTCTGTGACAGGTTAGCTCTCAGAAACAGCCAAACTCTCACCCAGCCCCCTCGCTCACTCTTTCTTCTCAGAAAATGCTGTGAGAAAGGTGTCAAGGTCCAGACAGGAAACTCACTTACCACCCACCATCATGAGCAAACTTAGACTCAGCTGGAGGAAAGATAATTTGTTGCTAATTAAAATAGATTCAGATACTGAGAAATAAAGGCAAGCATTAAAATGATAGCTGTCTTCCCTGCCTTGTCCCAGGCTCAGCTTCGTTCCCAACTCCTCTACCTCCTCTCTCTCCAGGTTGCACAGAAGGATGAGGAATAGGAGCTGGAGTCAGTCTAGAACAGCTCCTCCTTCCTCTTCATGCTTTTTTCCCTACTCCAGTGTGAGGTACTCCATGGACTGCAGTCCTTCAGGATAAACCTGTACCAGTGTGGGACCTCAACATCCAGCTCCTGCAGTACCTCCTCCCTTGCCCCCTTCTTTCTTTTCATGCAACTTGGTGTGCCTTCTGCTGTTTCTCCTTCTTTGCCCATCCAGTGGTATCTGCCCTTTCTGATACAACTTACTGGTGAAGTTTTCAGTGAAGTGTTGCATGGCACTGAACCAAAAGGTTCACAGAAAACCAAGTTTCTACCCATGCAGACAAACAGTCACCATGCAGAGAAAAAACCCAATCCATGCCTTTCTCCTCTTCATCACAGCTGGCAGTACTAGTTTCTGCTCCTGTCATCTGTCAGTCCTGCCCCTCTGTCAGCAGTCTCACTGGTCCATGGCTGATGCCATGCTAAATGCCATGCAGTCACCAGGCTCATATTTCTGCCTTTCCAATAGTGCCTTGGTGCTAACGCTCTGTAAGGCTTCAGGAGTTTCCCTGCTACACCAGAATATATGCCAAATGAAGAGGAGTGGGCCAATTATTCCCTAGGTAGATCTTCCAGGCCTCCTGAATACGTAGGAAGAACTAAACCTATTTATCTCTAAAAGGGATTTTTTGTAATGTCCTCTTTTATAACTCAGCAACTAAAAAATATCACTTCTGTCGTTTTACTTGAATACACCTTCCTGTTCCTTTCTAAATATGCAACAGCAATATGTATCTGTCCTTACCTCTTCCTCTCATCTGCTTAGCAGGGAGCTGCTGCAGCTGCTGCCTGCTGCCTGCTGACTTTCAGGGCCATCTGCCAGGCTTTGCCCTTTGCATGTCTCATTTTTCTCCAGGAGCACAAGCTCCACGCCAGTCTACTGGATATTTCATAAAAATTACAGTATCTCTGCCAGCTTGAAAGGCTTCTGGATCTCTCCTGGTGTTCTGTTGTAAGCTCACTTCCCTTTGAACATTGCCTTTCCTTGTGGAGATTTTGCCTGTGGTGCCTGAAGCTGGACCTCACATACTGTTCCCGTGTCACAGGTTGGTCACTGTTGAAGGTTCGGAGTCTGAAGCACTCCAATGGGTGGAGTTTTGCTTTTTGCTGGGAATATCTATTATTTCCAGCAACCTGACTCTCTCTACATGCACACAGCTCAAACTCACACAGCTCAGGGTCAGCTGAAACTTGAATCCTCTCTCTAAACTCTTGCATCATATCCTCTGTACTCTTTCCTCTCCACTAACAGTTGAGATACACACAGCCTTCCTCTGCCTGGTCAAGGTTTCCAAAAGGGAGTGTTTGATGATGGTACATGGGCAAAGGTTACCTGAGGAACTTCCCTGGCTGTTTGAGAGACCTGGGGCTCTTTAGCCTGGAAAAGAGAAGTCTGAGAGGGGCTCTTGTCAATGCTCATCAGTATCAAAAAAGATGAGGGTCATGAAAATGCAGCTGGGCTCTTTTCAGTGGTGCCCAGTGACAAGGGATAATGGATACAAACTAGAACAGAGGAGGTTTCCCTTAAACATAAAGGAAAACTTCTTTACTTGGAGCATGCTGGAGTACTGGAACAGGCTGTCCAGAGAGGATGTGAAGTCTCCTTCTCTGGAGAACTTCAGAAATCACCTGGATGTGTTTTTATGCAACCTGGTGTAGGCTAACCTGCATTAGCAGTGGGGCTGCTCTCTAGAGGCCCCTTTCAACTCCTTCCATTCTGTGATTCTGTGATTCTCACTTGCTGAAACTGGCCCTGACCTGAGCAGGGGTTTGGACCAGAAGGTTCCTAAAGAGACATCCTAGGCTAAATGGTTCTATTCTAAATTCTCTGTAAAAATTCAGTATATCAATAAGTAACATAGGGGAAAGTATAACCAGTGGCATACAAGATGTAACTCAGTTATATTATTGAAAAAAAAACCCTTAGTATTTTAAAAAACCCAACCCTAATTTCCTGAAGTAAAAATCTCCAGGAATTGTGTAAACATTTTTTTTTTCAGTTTTATATTCCTTAATCCAATGATTTTCTAATTGCTTTGAAGCTTTCCCATTGATACCAAACTGTGGTGCTACCACCTGGAGATGTAACCAACACCCCAGTGAGATCATAGAATCATAGAATGGTAAGGTTGGAAGGGACCTCAAGGATCATCTATTTCCAATCCCCTGCCATAGGCAGGGACACCTCCCACTAGCACAGCTCACTCAAGGCCTCATCCAATCTGGCCTTGAACACCTCCAGGGAGGGAGCAACCACAACCTCCCTGGGCAACCTGTTCCAGTGTCTCACCACCCTCACTCTAAAGAACTTCCTCCTAACATCTAATCTAAATCTCCCCTCTGCCAGTTCAAACCCATTGCCCCTTGTCCTTGCAAGACCTTGTCAATAGTCCCTCCCCAGCCTTCCTGTAGCCCCCTTCAGATACTGGAAGGTTGCTATCAGGTCCCCTCGAATACATTTTCCTTGTTGGCTGCTCTGCTCCAAAGAGCCTGAGCTCCCTGGTGAAGGTGGCAGTGAGAACACTGCTGTTTGGAAAGGGTTGAGTCACCTCAGTTTACTAATAATACTTACAAACCCTGCATAGTTTCTGGTTGTGTTTCAGCTGGGGCTCTGAGACACCTACCAGTGTAGAAAGTTCAGCATGATCATCAGATGCTAAAAGTGGGGTTTGGACAATGTGCCCTCTACACTGCACACAACCTCACAACCTGGGCTTCCCAGACATATTCAACCTCCTAGGAGGCTTGTGTGGCCTCTCCAGGTGTAGTCAGTCCAGAGGTTTACTTTTGAGAGTTTAGTGGTGGGGAAGACAGGATTTTGACCATGAGGCAGTATTGTGCTGTGGTGGCCAAGGAGATCAGTGCCATTCTGGGCTGTATTAGAATGGCTGTGGTTAGTAGGTCGAGAGAGGTTCTCCCTCCCTCCCTCCCAGTCTGCTCTGGTGAGGCTGCATCTGGAGTACTGTTTCCAGTTCTGGGCCTCCCAGTTCCAGGAGGACAAAAAATGCTTGAGAGAGTCCAGTGCAGAGCAACAAAGATGATAAAGGGAGTGGAGCATCTCTCTTATGAGGAGAGCCTGAGGAGCTGGGGTATGCTGCTGGGAGAGGAGACTGAGAGGTGACCTCAACAATGTTTATAAATATGTACAGGGTGAGTGCCAGGAGGATGGAGCCAGGCTCTACTGGGTGATGCCCAATGACAGGACAAGGGGCAATGGGTGGAAGTTGAGGCATAGGAAGTTCCATGTAAATACAAAGAAGATTTTTTTTCCCCTGTGAGGGTGACAGAACACTGGAACAGGCTGCCCAGGGGAGTTGTGGAGTCTCCCTCTCTGGAGTTATTCAAGACCCTTCTGGATGTGTTCCTGTGTGATCTGGTGTAGGTGATCCTGCTCCTCAGGAGAGTTAGACTGGATGATCTTTCCAGGTCCCTTCCAGTTCCTGACGTTCTGCGATCCTGTGTGATTCTGTGATCCTCTCCCCACCCTTTAACTTACTCAATAGGCTTCCAAGAGTTTCCTATGGCACAGGAAAACAGTGCTTACTGGGTTTGTGTGGTAGTGGGAAGGGCTACAGGGGTGGCTTCCATGAGAAGCTGATAGAAGCTTTCCCCATGTCTGACAGAGCCAATCCAAACTGGCTCCAATCTGAACCTACCCCTTGCAGAGGCTGACCCATCAGTGATAGTGGTAGCAGCTGTGGGAGAATTTATTTAAGAAGGAAGGAACTTCTGGGGAACAGCAACTGCAGCTGGGAGAGAGGAGTGAGAATGTGTGAGAAGCAGCTCTGCAAATACCAAGGTCAGTGAAGGAGAAGGGTAAGGAGGTGCTCCAAGTTTTGAAGCTTGTGGTGAAGCCCATAGTGAGGCAAGTTGTCTGCAAGCAACCCATGGTGGAACCCATGCCAGAGCAGGTGGATGCACCAAATGAGCCTGTGTGCCCTGGGGAGTCCTTGATGGAGCAGGTTTGCTGTCAGGACAGGTGGTTTTATGGTGTGTGTGTGTGGGCAAGCTGGAGCAGTCTGTTCCTGACTGCTTGCCACTTCAGTGTTAGAGGAGCGTGCTCTGCAGAAGCTGATCAGCAATAAGCTGCTGAAATTCAGGCCCCTCAGTTGTGTTTGAAATCAGATGCTAAAGCTGCTGCTTTCAAAATCTCAGATGTGCTGCTCTAATTTTTTAGTATTTGATTATTCAGCATATAATTATGATTTCTTCCTGAGCTCTCCTCCAAACGAGCTCTGGAACTCATCTGATGTGTGTTTCTCAAACTTCTTTGAAGGTGTTCTCAATCTCTTGCCAGTTAAAAGGAAGCTGAGCCTGCTTCCTGCTGCCTTTGCTCTCTTGGTTAGGCAACAGCAGCATCTCTGGGGGAGGTTTGGTGTCCTTGTCCATTGGAAGGTGGTATCCCAGCAGCAGAGATGTGCTCTCTAGAGTCATGGTGTTTGCAGAGCTCTTGTTTTCCCATAAGCACTTCTCACACATGCCTTTGCAGCTAGGTTGTCTGTCCTCCCCATCTCCTGCCCCTGGCAGGGTGCAAATTGCAGAATGATTGTAAGCTCTGAAGATCAAAAGAAAAAAAAAAGTATTTTTCCTCCATGAAATACAAAAAATAAAACACAGAGAAAGGAGAGAGGTCTGGAATTGCTCTCAAGCTGAATCCTTTCTTTTTGGTCTGGTTTTTTTGGGGTTTTTTTGTTTGTTTTTTTCCCCTCTCTGAGTGATTTGTTTTCATACAACGAGCAGCAGCTTCATTGTGTTGTTTTTAAAGTTTTGGAGAGGAGGAAAGAAGAAAAATTAAAAGGGTTGGTTTAGGAATAATCTTTCCTAGGATGCCATTACCTGATTCTGGGGGAAAGGCTGATGAGGGAGTAATTAAAACCCTTCTTTCTTTCCCTTCTCTTCCCCACCTTTTCTATCTCTCTTTATGGAAGCAACTAAAGCTGCTGACAGAGCTGGGGGAGGAAGCTTCAAGAGCTGCACTCCACCAGGGCTGTAGATTCCCTAAAGTTAAGCAGTGAGTTGTTACTTTGATAAATGGGCTGGAGCTCTCAGGAGCTGTGTGGCAAAGCATGAACTGCAACACTAGTTGGTGGAGGAACCCTGTGCAGCACTAGTGGGAGCTGACCAGAAGAAGCAGCAGCCAAAACCACCCTTCCAGAATGCTAAACATTGCTGCTCTGGTTTTCTTGAAATACTGAGTCAAAAGAAGTTTCTTTTCTTGACAGGAGGTGTCCTAAGGCCTCGAAGTGGAGCTTGATTCTCTACTCCTGCTTAGCTGCTTTTAAGAGAATGTATTTGAATCACACCCGAGTTCGACCTCTAGAATGAATTGTCAAGAGATTGAGGGAGACGAACGTGGGAGTGCAGGCTCTGGGTTGGGGTGCAAGCAGGAATGGAGGCTGTGGTTCCATTCAGCCCTCAGCCTCCTCCAGACTAAATAGTCCCAGGTCCCCCAGCTGCTCCTCACCAGCTTTGTTCTCCAGAACCTTCATCAGCTTTGTTGCCCTTCTCTGGGCCCTTTCCAGTATCGAAATGTCCTTCTTGGAGTGTGGCCCCAAAATGGAACACAAGACTAAAGGTGTGAAAACTGTCCATAACTTTTTCCTTCTGAATGTTTTCCTAGGAATTGTCTGTGCTTTCTAAGAACCCTTCCTTCTACATTCTACCATTTCCTCCCCTTCATTTTCTAGGAACTCTCCTTTTTTTCGCTGTCTAGAGGATTTTAATTTTTTTTTTCTTTTTTTTGGGGGGGAGGCACTCTCCTGTGCACATTTTCTGGGAGTCTTCCACTTTGTTGGTATGCCCCACATTTTCCACAAACCCCTGTCCTCTTGAATGCTTTTCCCCAGGCAACTCTTTCCTCCCTGAATACCTCTTAGGAAACCTAGCTCTTGTATTTTCCTACCAGTCTCTCCACTCTGCTTTCTGTGCTGATCTTCTCTGATTTCGAGGTATATTCTCCCTCTGGCTTCTTTGAAGAACCTTTTAAATTCCTAGATACCACTCTGTCAATTGTCCTTTTGTTCTCTGCTCTCAGAGACAGTCTTGCTTGCTTACTGGGAACATCTCTCCTCTGCTTTCTACGATATCCCTTTTTCTCTCCATTAATATATCTTACCTGCTTTCTGGGAATATCTTTAAGATTTTAGCAATCACCTGTCTCAGCTGCCTCAGAATGATGTTTCACTGGTTTCAGAGAAAATTCTTTCTGCTCTTCAGAAGCTAGGAATATGCCCCACAGAATCCCAGAAATCATCAGATTGGAAGAGACCTCCAAGATCATCCAGTCCAACCCTCAACCCAGCACTGGAGGGTCACCACTAAACCGTGTTTCTAAAAGCCAGGGCCACAGGCCGCTTAAACACCTCTAGGGATGGTGACTCCAGGACTGCCCTGGGCAGACCTTTCCAGTGTTTAAGAGCCCTCTTTGTAAAGAAATATTTCCTAGCATCAAGATTGAACTTCCCTTGGTGCAGCTTGGAACCATTTCCCCATGTTCTGTTCCTTGCCAACAAGAAGAGGCTGCCCCCTCCTGACTCCAACCTCTCTTCAGGGAGCTGTAGGGAGCAATGAAGTCTCCCCTCAGCCTCCTCTTCTCTGGACTGAAAACCCCCAGCTTCCTCAGCCCCTCCTCATGGCCCAGGTGCTCCAGGCCCTTCTCCAGCCGTGTTTCCCTTCTCTGGACACACTCCAGCCCCTCAATGTCCTTCCTGTAGTGAAGGCCCCAGAGCTGAACACAACATTCAAGGTATGGCCTCACCAGTGCTGAACACAGGGGGATGCTCACCTCCCTGTCCCTGCTGGCCACCTGTCTCTGACACAAGCCAGGATGCCATTGGCTTTCTTGGCCACCTGGGCACTACTGGCTGTGGTGGCAAGCAGAGATCCTGGGTTTTAAAGAGGCCTACTGTTCACACTAATGAAACCTTCTACCTGAGCCCTAGACAGCCTGGAAAGGTAGAAGATGCTCTGTCTGATGAAGTGGACAGGAAATAATCATAATGAAATCCAACCACAAATCCATTCTGCCTCAACAGGAGTTAGTTATGTGCTTCACACAAAGTGGCTGTGCCTGTCCTGCCGTGTGGTTTCCCCCAGCAGCAGATTGAAGAGGCAACCTGCCTGCACTCTAATAGTCTTGGAGACAAGAAAGGGTCTAAGATACAATTTTGGAAAGCTGCTGAAGTGATGCTTGTAGGGAACTGTCCTGATTCTTCAACCACCTGTTAGCTTTTGGGGAGTTAAAAGGATGTTGTGTTTGTTGGAAAAGAGGGCTCAGAGAACAAGTGAAGAAGCAGGTAAAGAACAAAGTCTCAAAAATAATTTTCAGACATGATTTTAAGTGGAATTTCTTCATGCAAAAACAAACCAACCAACAAAAAAAGTTTTGCAAGTCCTTTTCTGACTTGAACCCTACCCAGGGCATATTTTGCTGATGGTAGAGTCGTGAATGTAGGAGTTAAAAAAGATTGGAACTTTACTTTTCTGGATGTAGCTGCCTCCCTAACATTGAATCAAGGAGTTATAGAATTGTTTAGCCTGGGAAAGACTTTTAGGATCATTGAGTTAAAAATTTAACCCAGCACTGCCAAATGCACTGCTAAACTGTGTCCTGAAGATGTTTCTGGCATTACAAAAACCAAAAAAAACCCCAAGGTGAGAACTTGGTTTTGAGATGAAGGCATCTTTGGCACTTTGGACCAGGCTTCAGCTGCTTGCTACTTAGCACTCAGTGATGCTGATGACCTTCAGGCTACATTAATTTTATCAGGATTTGTGAAATCTGAGCAACTCTGTAAACTATCAAAGACAAAATGCCTTGAGGTGCTAGCTCTGTAGGAAAGCATCTTTTTAATTTCTTTTTCTGAGGAGCAGTGCTAGGTTGTCTTGCTGCAACATAAGAGATAGGCAGAGATTGTTGAAAAACCCTGAAACCATAATGGAAGAAGCTTCAGACTTTGCATTTAACTGAGTACCAAATCCATGAGGTTTCCAAACCTGAGCCTTCTAGTTCAAAGATGTAACAATCTTCACTGCTTTCCTCCCTCACTTCTTTGTCTTTCATTGCTGCAGTCATTTCACTCAAAATCACCAAATGACAACCAGAAAGGTCAAGGTGACTTTTGTTTGTGGCTTTACTTAGTGCCATTTCTGTTGTGTTGCTCTCACGCTCTGACCACACTGTCAGCTGGAGATAAGTTTTTGTTCATCCACCACTGTCAGCTAAGCATTCCCTTATCATTTTCCTCAGCTATTTGTTTGGTTGTTTTAAAATTATTCAGGCTGGGGTTTGTTGAATCTTTCAGGTCACTGCTACCAAAAGAGATAAGGAAGTTTATTAAATGTGCATGTACAATGATGAAGCCCCCCAAAAAAAGGAAAAAAAAAAAAGGTGGAGAGTGTTTGTGTAGCTTATCTTTATTCATGGAGCCCTTGAGGGTGATGGAAAAGGGTACCAGGAATCCACAGAGGCTGTGAACTCACCCAGCCATGTTTAGCTTTGGTCCTGGCAGTCTCAGCTAATGCACATCTGAAGCTATGCCAAGCCTTGTGCTCTGCCTACCTTGCGTTAGTATGCTGGTGGCCGAGGTGGGACTGGCGCTGCAGTGCCTCTGCTGAGTGCCATGTCCACAGCTGTGACATTGTGGCTCTGTGAATGATATTAGTGCTGAGTAGGCACAGCTGGAGCAAAGCAGGATCTGGTGCTTTCCAGTGCTGCCAATGGCTGGAGTCCAGCAATCCAGGCTCCTTTGAATTCTGATAGATTTAATTAGGGAGATTGTGACACATGCACAGAGAACAAAACAGATCCTCCTGCTGTTAGCCATGATGTGATTATACCCTGGGCTGCTCTGTCATTGCCTCTTGCCTGCTTTAGAACTGAAATCAAAACCCTTGCAAGAACTTCAAAGCTTTTAAAGTAAGAATTTTCTAACCTTTGTCTTTCAAACACAAACAGGTGTAATGCAGGACTCAGAGATAAGATAATTCTTAATAATTGTTTGAAGCTAATCTCATTGATTTTGGAACAGTATTTTTTTTTTTAAAATTTCTTTTTTATTATTATTTTTTACAATGAGGGTGGTGAGAAATGGGAATGGGTTGACCAAAGAAGTCGTGGGTGCCTCATCCCTGGAAGGCTTTAAAACCAGAACAGATGAGGCTTTGAGCAACCTGATTTCATGGAAGGTGTCCCTGTCCATGGCAGGAGGTGTTGGAACTGGATGATCCTTAAGGTCCCTTCAAGCCCAAACCATTCTAGGATTCAAGGAACTAGACTCCATGCTTATCTGGAGCTCAGGATTGTGAATATTTTAATTTTGTACCTTGCTCACTGAAAGCAATGGTGGCTACCTGCCTGGTGAGACCTGTTCAGCAGCTGGTATTGGCAAGCTGCCCTGTGGCTGAGCACTGATGTGGGTTGAATGTCTGTACACACACAGGGGCTTTCCTTGTTCAGTGTTTCATCCAGGCAGAGCGTAGCCTGGCTGAGCTTCCTTTTCTCTCCTTTTTCCACCTGCATGCTTTGACCTGTTTATTTTTGGGAAGAGGCAGCTCATCCCTTGGAATGAATATGAATATTTCTTTATTTAATTTAAAAATTACTCTTTATTTATTTCCTTTCCCTTAGGAATATATGCCAAATGGTGGAAAAGGGTCTGGAGAATAGGTCTTATGAGAAGCAGTTGAGGTATCTGGGGTTGTTTAGTCTGTGGAAGAGGAGCCATATAGGGGAGACCCCATTGGTCTGTACAGTCCTGAAGGGAGGATGCAGTGAGGTGGAAGTTAGTTTCTTCTCACTGGTAAGTGCTAGAATGAGAGGAAATGGCTCCAGTTGCACCAGAGTAAGTTTAGGTTGGAGCTTAGGAAAAAAATACTTTGCTGCAAGAGTGATCAGGGATTGGAATAGGCTGCCCAGGGAGGTGGTGGAGTCACCATCCCTGGAGGTACTCAGAAATTGTTGTGGACATGGCACCTTGGGGAATGTTTTAGTGGACATTGTGGTGTTGGGTTATGGTTGGACTCTATCTTAGAGGTCATTTGCAACCTTGATGTTCTCTGATTCTGTTCTAATGTTTGACATGTGGTTTTCCACAGCCAGCTCATGTGGTGGTGGATAATGTGCACATGTAATGCAATGTTCTTCTCATAAACGCCTGCAGGTGGATTAGGTTTAATTTAATTCCACTAAAGATAGATGAGGGAAGCAGCAGTGTAAATAGGAACAATTCTTTCTAATTTAGAAGGAATTTGTGGCTGCCAAAAATGCTGCCTCTCCAAGAGGAGTATTGCACCTAGGCACCCAGTGTGAGCACACAAATCAATGCAAGATAAACCCCAAGCCTGCTTCTGTCACAAGAGATTGCCTCCATGTTGGTGCCACCCTCAGGCTTTCCTAAACCACAGGACTGGCTTAACACTCAATACATGCGTGGTGGGGTTTTATTTATTCCCTTACCACAAGTGGTTATTTCAAATTTTCCACCTTTCCCCCACAATGAGGTTTACAACTCTCTATTAGTAAAAAAGATGAGGTTGTGATTTGCTGCTAACAAGCCTCTGAGGAAGACACAAAGCATCATGAGGCTCGTGATTAAAGTTGGGGCAGGTGGTGGCATTGTTGCTCTTGGGTTTGCATGTGCATGCCTTTGGGTTTCTACTTATATCAGTAAAATAGACAAGTTCAAGCCCAGTTCACTGCACTGCTGCAATATTTGGTTTTCTAGGTAGAGGAAGCAAATCTTTACTTAGTCTCATTTCATTCCCATCTGGTGCTGATGTTACTGACTGAGAAAGTCAATTTTTAATTAAAAGTGGAAAAACAACAGTCAATATGTTAGGATCACACTTCACCCTGCCACCAGCTTTTTGTGCTGAGTCCTCAGTGGCTGCAGTTCTTGAGCACATAAATATGCCTAAAGCAATAATTCTGCCTAATGAGGTGGGTAACTCAGGTAAAAGGGAACTGGTCAACCTAACATGTCAGCCAGCACAGAAGGTGAGATACCAGGAGAGGTGTTTACAAGATTTCATGTTCAGGGGGCTACGAAATGACAGGAAACTTTGAGCAGTGTGTTACATAAGTGAACCAGAGAATTGTTTTGCTTGCAGCCCCTGACATTCTGTGATTCTGTGATCTTTCTTGTAGTGAGGGCCCCAAAACTAAACTTTAAGGTGTGGCCTCACCAGTGCTGAGAACATGGGGACAATCACTCCCCTGGCCCTGCTGCTTACACTATTGCTGATCCTGACTAGGGTGTCTTTAGCCTTCTTGACCACCTAGGGACACTCTGACTCCTGTTTGGCATTGTTACAAATGATGCAAAATTAATAATCTATATTAATTTTGATATCCAGATGAAGATTGTTAATAATATGAAAATTGTTTATTAACATTAAATCTCAACAGAAAACTTATTTACAAGGTTCACAATGCAGGGTTTGGAAATTTATACACACAGGGAACAGGCAAAACTGGAACACTGTAAGAGGTAACCAGCAAAGGCAAACATTTTACTGTCATGTGGTCACTACACTACTGGCAGTTTATTATCCTGCTTAGCCACTAGATGGACACAGGAAGCTTCTTTCTGCTCATGGCAGAAGGCAATTAGTGCTTACAAGAGGCTTAAGTATTTACTCACAAAATATTATTGGACAGCACCCAAAGCATGTGGAAGGGTTGCTGTCAGTGGTCACAAAGCTGTTAGAGGCTTTGGAGTTTCCTAGGCTCTTTTCTCAGGCAGCTGGAGTCTGGCACAGTCTCTGACCTGACTCCTCTTGACTCCTGATGCAGTAGCAGCCTTGCAGAGGGGCAGGCAGGGTGCAGTGCCACGTGCAGGCTTGGCACAAGGTCAGGCTGGCTGTGCAGGCCAAGTGCCTGCAGGCATTTAGATGCTGTTCCTGGTAAACATGAAGCAGTAGAGTTTCCAGGCAGTTCAGGATGCAATGAGGCAGCAGCAGCACACATGAATACAATGGCAGAGAGCAGGTTGTGTTACCTGCTCATCCCTTTTTATCAATACAGCCCAAGACTAATGGGCCTTTGGACACAGATTAGCCAACCAGGATGGCACTTTGCCAAGCTTGACCACATTAGGTGAAGCCAGGGCTTCTGTTTTCCTTTCCTGTGGTTGCTTCCACCAGCACAGAAGGAGGTGGAGCAGGGGAACATGTCTGGTCCAGCCAGAGTCCTTAGACTCAGTGGCTCCAGGTTCTTTGGCCTCTTTCCCATGGTTGCTTCTCCCCATAGCAGAAGAGGGGAGAGTAGGAAAAGATGTCTGGGCAAGCCAGGACACGTATAAGCCTATTTTGGCCAGCTTAGGCCTACCATGACAGGCATTCTGTCAACATTCCCTCCCAGGTCTGTCTCTGGTGGGCATCTTTCCAGGCACCCTTCCTCAAGCTTTGAGCATTCAATGGTTTTTTTGTGACTAAAGCACAGAACCCTTGCACTTGTTGAACTTCATGAAGTTGGCCTCAGCCCATTGACTCATAGTGTCCAGGTCCCTCTGCAGAGCCTTCTTACTGTTCAGCAGATCAAGCAATCCCTCCCAGCTTAGTGTCAAGCCTGTGGTCTTCTCACTGTCTGATTTATTTGTTTTCTAAAGAAATGGTGCAAGTTTCCTCTCAAACAGGTGCTCAGGACCATATGGCTGCTGGTCTTTTGTGTAAAACTTCCTGTGAAATGCATGAGATCTGCAGGTTAATGGCCTTGATGAGCCTCATGGAGATACTGCAGCTCCTGTATGAAAATGCTAACTATTGGAAATTAATGGTATCATTAATCATCAGGTGATTAGCACAGCACACCCCTGCAGTGACTGTCAGATGTTTGCCACCACTCACTGGCAGACTTTGCCTATGGGGCTTTAGCAGGGAAAGGAGGTCAGTGAGACATTACTGTGGAGGAAGGCAGCTACTTGTTGCAAAACAATTCTAAACAAACTGCCAGAGGAGTGAGTGTCTGCCTCCTGGCTCAGACTGAGCCTGATTCTGAAATGCACCACTGCAACCACAGGCTACCTTCCTGTGCCAGATTCTGCTGTCAACTGGAAACAGAGGTAACACTGATTACAGGCAAGACTGAGAAGGGCTGTGGTTAGCAGATCAAGAGAGGTCCCCCTGCCTCTCTGCTCTGCCCTGGTGAGGCCACAGCTGGAATATTGTCCTGGGCCCCTCAATTCTAGAAGAACCTCAGGGAACTGCTTGAAAGAGTCCAGCACAGAGCCACAAAGACGCTGAGGGCAGTGGAACATCTCCCTGTGAGGAAAGGCTGAGGGAGCTGGGACTCTCTAGCTTGGAGCAGAGGAGCCTGAGGGGCTCATGTTGATGAAGATGTGCAGGGCAGTGTCAGGAGGACAGAGCCAGGCTCTGCTCAGCGGTGTCCAATGACAGGACAAGGGGCAATGGGTGCAAGCTGGAGCAGAGGAGGTGCAACAGGAACAGAAGGGAAAACATTCGTACTGTGAGGGTGCTGAAGCCCTGAGGCAGGCTGTCTAGAGAGGCTGTGGGGTCTCCTTCTTAGGAGACTTTCAAAATGCTTCTGGATCCATTCCTGTGTGACCTGCCCTAGGTGATCCTGCAGTGGGGCTGGGCTGGATGATTTTCTGAGGCCACTTCCAACCCCTACTATGCTGTCATTCTGTGAAAACCCTCTGGATGGGTCTGAGCACCTCTTTCCAACAGCAAAACCACTTGTTTTACATTGAGTCATGGTACTAATGTGGGTGACTGCACTAATTTGGAAGAGTCTTGATATCCTCCTACCCAATTATTGTGCTCAAAGTGACCCCTCAATATCCCTTCCTGCCCACCAAGGGGATGGCCTCATCCTTTGGCTCTTCTGTCTCCAGCAGTTGTAAGTTGGCTCTGCGAGGGTGTGAGATAAGGCTCTGTGGACTGCAGAGCTCTTGCAGCTGTGACTCTATGGCTGATGCTGACCCGGTAGGGGTGATGGCTGCTGCCATCAGTATTCTAAATGTTTGTCTACAAGCCAAGAGACTCATCAATTACAGGCTACTCAGTTACTTTGCTTCTCTTGCCCACCCCCAACCCCCAGTCTGATTTGCTGCATTTAACTCAGTCTGCTCCAGATAATGCATAGATGCAGATGAAACAAATTTAGTTCTGTCAGGTTGCCTCATCCCTGAATTTGTACTTCAGGAGCACAGGAGATGTATAAAATAAGCTAAGGAGGGGAGCTGTCATGGACAATTTCTGGTGAATGAGGGTTGTTTATGCTTCTTTTCCTGCTTCCTTACAAGTGGGATCACCCTTTCATTTAAAAGCAGCTAAACCTGGGTTTGATCCTGTTTGTAATTGTCTGTATTGTCATGGAATTATTAATGTTGGAAAAGCCCTCTAAGATCAAGTCCAACCATCAACCCAGCATCACCATGCCCACTAAACCATGTGCCCAGGTGCCGTGTCCACGCATTTTTTGAACACCTCCAGGGATGATGACTGCAGCTCTTCTGTGGGCAGCCTGTTCCAACCCTTAATCACTCTTCCAGCAATGTTTCCTGATCTCCAACCTAAACCTCCCCAGATGTAACTTGAGGCACTTTCCTCTTGTCCTATACTGCATGTCTTTTCATTTTACCTTTAATATCTAAGAGGATGGGGGCTCCACAGCACCTCCAGGCAACTTGCTCCACTGCTTGACTAGCCTAACAGTAAAAAAGTGAGTTACGTGTTTTGATTTCACTTCAAAATCTTTTAATTTGTACCTCTTCTATCTTGTGCTGTCACTGGACACCACTGAGAACTGGTTTCTTGTTTGTTCCCACCCCCTCAGGTATCAGTTTCTCTAGCCCAGAACCCCAGCTGTGGGGTCAGTAGCACTGGGTGGAAAGCATTACCTGTCTGGACCTGCTGGCAACACTACTAACTCAGCTCAGGATGTTGGTGGTTGCCTTTGCCACAAGAGTGCATCATTAGCTCATAGAAAGCATCACTTGTTGGGCAAGTTGTTTTTACTGCTGTTTCTTTCCACTTCTGCCTTTAGCTAATCTGAACGGAATAATGTGGCTTGTTTGTACCTTCTTTGCCCCTCACCATCTAATTTATTTATCTATCTATCTGTCTGTTTGTTTATTTATTTATTTTCTGTAAGCTTTTGCAGCCTTTGAGTCCTGGTTACTAAACCTGGCAGAATTCAACTCTGCCTGAGACAAATACAAATGTAGGAAGTGACTAGGTGGAGGCTCCATCCCTGGAGGTTTTTAAGGCCAGGCTGATCTAGTCTGAGGTGTCCCTGCCCATGGCAGGGGTGTTGGAACTGAATGAGCTTTGAGGTCCCTTCCAACCCTGACAATTCTCTGATTCTGTGACTAAATGCAGTATGGCACAGAGGCAAAGAACAGTGATTGGGAGAAGAGAAAGAGGCAGTTTTTGAGTGGTTGGAGATTGTGCCAGTTTGCTTTCCTCTTGTGTTAATGGAGCTCTACCTGATATGGTTGATTAATGCCTATTGAAGGAGCTTAACTAGGTGGAGGGGAGACAATTCTTGTCTTTGAATAGCATTGGTACTCAGAAACTTTGACCACCGGGGTTTGTCCTCACAAAACCTCCCCCTCACAGTATGTGCATGCTGTCTGATGTAAAAAAAAAAAAAAAAAAAAAAAAAAGTTGTAGAGAGGTGCTCCTGCAGCAAGCCAAAGAAGTCTGTTCTGTGGTGCCAAAATATTTCTGTCAAATATTCCCTATGGATATTTAGATGAAGAAAGGTCAGCAAACCCAAAGCCTTCTATGATTCTGTTAGTGACAGGATGAGGGAAAATGGTTTGAAATTAGAGAAGGGCAGATTTTAGGGGTCATAGGGGACAAGTTCTGTATCATGAAGGTGTTGGAACACTGCAACAGGCTGCCCAGGGAGGTGGTCAAGGCCCTGTTTGTGGACGTAGTTGAGGTCGGGCTCAACAAAGCTCTGCATAACCTGCTCTAGTGGAAGATGTCTCTGCTGACTGCAGAGGGATTGGACTAGATGTCCTTTGGAGGTGCCTTCCAACCCAGAATGTCCTTTGGAGGTGCCTTCCAACCCAGAATGTCCTTTGGAGGTGCCTTCCAACCCAGACCGTTCTATGATTCTATTCCCTCTACTGCTTCACTGTGTTGGCTCTGTGTAGGAGGAAGTTTTGTATTAAGTTCAGAGCCTCCATTGCCACAGGTCTGGGCTGCTGGACATTCATGTCACTCCTTCTAATCACAGAATGTTAGGGGTTGGAAGGAATCTCAGTCCAACTCCTGTGCCAAAGCAGGTTTGCCCAGATCAGATCACAAAGGAACGCATCCAAGCAGGTTTTGGAAGTCACCAGAGAATGAGACTCCCAACATCTCTGGTTGCAGCCTGCTCCAAGGCTCTTAACACCCTCACAGTGAATGATTTTTCCCTTAAGTTCATGTGGAATTTCCTGTGTTCCATCCTGGTGCTGTTGTTCATTGTCCTATCACTGGGCCACCACTGAAAAGAGCCCATCCTCATCTTCTTGTCCCCCACCCTTTGTCTCTTGCTGAGCATTGATCAGATCCCCTCTCAGGCTACCCTTCTCCAGGCTCAACAGCCCCAGCTCCCTCAGGCTTTCCTCCTCAGAGGTGCTCCAGGCCCCTTAGCAGTTTTGTGACCCCCGTTGGGCTCCTTCCAGTAGTTCCCTGTCTCTGTTGAACTGCAAACACAATACTCCAGATGTGAACTGCCCAGGGCAGAGCAGAATCTAATAGAACCTTTATGTTTTTGAATCTTCATCTTATCAGACAGATCAAAGTGAACACTGCTTTAGTTGGTGTTTAATTGCTGAAAGGCAAACTGTAGCTTCATTTACAGTACCTACCATGGTTGGTCCTGGGTTGCCAGATGTATGTGTTAAAGCAGTATGTCATAGCATCTTTGAGTTGCTCTGGTTGGAAAAGACCTCTAAGACCATCATGGCTGTTAAACTGTGTCCCAAAGTGCCATGACCACATGCTTTTTGAACACCCCCAGGGATGGTGACTCCACCACTTCCCTGGGCAGCCTGTTCCAATCTCTGGCTGCTTTTGCAGGATAGACATTTTTCCTATTATCCAACCCAACCCTCCCCTGGCACAATTTCAGGCCATTTACTCTTGTGCTACTACCTGATACTAGGGAGAAGAGACCAATATCCCCTGTTGCTTCCTCTGCTGAAGACAGGAGCCATTTATAGACAGAATATGGGCAGAAGGAACTGCTGAGTTTCTGGTGCATTGAGGATACAGTAGTGATACACAAATTTGAATGTGCCTAATGTCTTCATGGTTCACTGTTTATCCACAAAGAAAACCTCCCAAAGAGCTCAAGGCTCTGTTTGCTTATCTCAGATTCACAGAATTGTTCAGGTTGGAAGAGTCAAATAGAAAAGGTTGCTTAGGCTGTATCTGATTGAGTTTTGAGCATCTCTACATATGGAGAATCTCCGAGATCCACATCACACAGTAAAAAAAAGAAACAAAACAAAACAAAAATATGATTTCTAGGAGGAGGGGAGGGAACCAAGAGATGTTTTTTTCTTCCTGCTTCTAGAGCAGGTTTCTTGTGCAGACAGTGTGAAGGGCAGTTTGATGTCATATTGTTTCTTCAGTAGATCCACTGACAGTTGTGGAACT